>UPTC01000153.1:1242-61191 GCA_900537255.1 Acanthocheilonema viteae | reverse complement strand
TCAGTTGTTGCATAATAGCACACAAATCTGTTCTTATCCACATATTAATAATCCTCCAAAATATCAGGTTAATATTACACAGTAATTTATAGTCGGTATTCTAGAAACTCTTATGAAGAGTTCAAAACATACTATGACCCTCTTACTATGATTAACTCACTTTATAGTGAATGACTCTTATTTCCTGCAAAAGCAAAAAATTTTCGGTCTTCTGCAATTTTCATTTGTTCGCACTTTTATTCTAATCTTTTTGGGATTTTATGCAGCCCAATTTCGAAATAGGGTGAGGTTACCTGTCAAGTTAAGTGCTATCTAGAACTTCTATACTCTCATATGAAAAAATGATGCCTTTCGGAGCTCATAAATTTACTTGGGATCTATGACTTCATACTCATCATGCATGTTATAAGATGCTAAATGATAATTTGTTTCGAGAAGAGTACTGTTGGAAATGAGCTGATCATTATCGCCAGTACATAACAGTAGAATTTAATTTTGTATTTTGATTTATTTCAGATGGGAGAAAGAATTCGAATGATAGTGGATTGTGAGCAACACTCTATGTATTTTGAAAAAGGAAGTGAATTTCTAGGTATTGCCTTTAGCCGCCTACCCCCATTAAAACTATTTCCTGCTATGTGTGCTGTCTATGGCAATACTGAAGTGTCAATGGTTTATATTGGGCCACCTCTCTTAGGCTAACATTCCAACTGGAGTTTCTTTTGTAAATAAAAACTAGCAAATTTTCGTATTTTGTTTAATTTATTAGCGCTCCTCATCTAATTTGATTCACATTCTCAAATTGAACAAAAAAACATTTTAATTTCAAAGATTGGATGAGTTAAAGTTGTTTCAAATCCATCTCTTAATTTTTACAAAGCCATCCAGCAGCTATGATTGTTTGAGTTTCTTTTCAGAGCACATTGCCTTTTATATCCAGGTTCATCATAATGCAGTATCCTCTTCACTCATATTTCAACTCTTTCTCTCTCCCTGTTTATCTCTTTAAACACCTGCATTCCATATGATTTCATCCATCTTTTAATTTTTTCCCTTACCAATATTGCGGTGGTTCTAATAAAATTCCTAGATCGGTTACTCATACCATCTATTTACATGATTATATTCATGGATGAAAATCGGTTTAAAATTTTTAAAAGAATTTTTGTAATATACCTGTAATGAATTAAAAGACATCCCGAAAGATTCTGAGTAATATTAACCCCAGCTTTTTTTCCTTACTGCTTGAGAATAAAAGGTTTTTTTTTTTTTTAACGAACTCTTTTAATTAAACATCTAAAAAAGGTGCAGGAAGGAAAACAGGACTAATTTAAAGAACTATTATTTGAAAAGACACTGTTCGAGAAACTGAATTTGTTTTGCACCACTTGTATCTCGAGAAATCCGGGAGAAGCAATAAATAGTAATTATTATCCGACGTGAATAAGATCCGGCTGTTTCTTTTAACAATTGCTTCACCTAATTTCTAAGATGTGAATTTTCTTTGCATGCTTTCTGTCTGTTTTCTAACACGCAGTTCGTCATCTAATCAATGATTAAACTTTAAAATTGCAGCGCTAATCATCGGAAAATTGCTTATCATCAGCTGTATTGCATAGCATTCGTGCAACCTACAGATATTTATAAGAAAGATATCAGTCATGCATAGAGCTTTGCCGTTGTATAAATATTTGTTGCCCTTCAGCTGTACGAGAACTTCTAAACATGAATTTGTAGAAGGCCATTTTCAAATTCAGATCCCTTTCCGCAAGTTCCATGTTTTAAATTCTAATTCCAATCCTAAAAATTTCTTTTTTTTAAAACTTTGATCCTCACATATCAGAGGAATGATTAAAATTTTTGCGTTTATCTCGATGTACTGCAATATCCCAAAATAAATATTTTATTTAAAAAAATGCACTGTAAGGCTGGGTTTATTTCAATATTTTTTCAAATAATTTTGTTTAAAAATTTTCACATCATTATTCGGAAATCGAAAAATCGTTCTAATTCACCATCTAAAAAAGGGAGTTTGTGCTTCAAAGGTAACTTGATATATCCGATTATATCTGCAGTGTTATGAATACTGAGATTAGGGTCATTTACATTTTGTCCACCAAAGTGGCAAAAGGGAGAAAATATGTTATTGGAAATTTGAGTAAGACAACCATTGGATTAAAACGATTTCAGTTTAACAGACTTAGTCAGGAGCTCTGAAGGTAATAAAATGTATAGAAAAAAATGATGAAATAGAAAGGAGAGAGATATTTCTCCTTATCCGGAATAATAGTCCAATTTAACAACAGACGTGGAAGAAGCAAAAAAAACTAAGAAGCTGTATTAACTGGGAAAATTCGGAAAAATTTTTGAAAAATCGAAGTAACGCATTTATCAAAAAATTTTGAAATCTATCTTAGCGTCAGGTAAAAATGTCCCTAAAACATAAAGCTTCTTATAAAATGGTTATTTTGAAATCAGAAACATAATAAATAATGAAAACGAAATACAACAATTTCAACTAAAATACCATTCATAAATGCAAGTTTGGTATTGAGAAAAAGAATATCTCAACAGTGCAGTGCAAAAACTCATCGTATAGCTCGAGTCAGTTGGATTACTTTTCGTTGAATAATTTCTGATTTTGGTGTCGACCAACGGGTATAAACATCAAATTTTCCCTTCGTCTTAACTAGATCCAAAAATTCTTGCAAACTGCTTTCACAGTTGATGTAGAACATTCGAGATTCCAACAAACTGAAAGATTCTTGATCTAATTTAAAAAACATAGATTTAGACAGCTACGAAAATTTTCCGACGAACTATATTAAAACGGCTGAAACTTCTTGAGTAATAGAAATAAAACCTCAAGAAAAATCCTGTTTGCTTTTTTCTAGCTCAAGATAATTATCAAATTTGCCTGGACCGATTTATTTTTTAAGGAACTAAAACTTACCAAACTCCATCAGTGGCTAATGCATAGTCGATGAAATTATGAATTTCTTCAAACCGATTTTTCTCTTTATTAAAAAATTCCACAGAAAAAATAACTTCAAATCTGAAACAGCAAAATATTTATTTCCAATTTAAAGTGTTATTTCATTTCAGTATAGATGTTGATCCTGAAAAATGAGAGGAAAGCATCAACTCCCGAAAACTGCCACCATCTATTGCCAATATTTCCCTCTATCGTGTTTTGCAATAGGAAGATTTGTAAATCAGAATGGTACTTAAGAACATGTTAAAACCTACTCATTTGATTTTACCAATTTTCGAAGGTCTTCTAAAGAGCTACAAAGGATTCTGTATTGCGTACTCTTGATTTTATTCCGAGAAAGCGTCGGCTTCACGCACGATTCCATCATTTCATTGTCCTATAATGAAAAGCTATGTTTTTAAAGCTATAATTCAATATCAGCTTGACTTATTCCATTTTTCCTTCTACTTGAGGCTTAGCTGGCTGTCAGCAGTGATTTTATTATGCCTCAAAGTTTCTCAAAAAAAAATTAAAATTTTTTTTTCTCTTTTGAAGAATTAGAGAGAAACTTACACTACTATGTAAAGTGATATGTTTTGCACCATTTTTTATAGCAAAGACTGAAGGAAGAGCTGTACAAAAATCAATCTGCAAAATACAATTGTGTGTGGAAGAATTACATGGATTTCAGAATTTCACTTCATCATTCGAAGCTTAATAAATTAAGTACACTAAACAATAACCTCCAGAATTTTTCGTCCTTTCACTAAATCATCTGTTTCAAATCGTATAGCATGGTCCAACGCGTAACACATCTCAAAAACGCCTTCCCATTCTTCTCGTGGATCACTTCCTACAGATAAAAATTTACACTAAACTTACCAGAACTTCATATTCTTAAATGACTAATAATTCACAGAGACAAAAAAAAAAACTTTCTAACATCGGTAATTAACGTCTCTAAATTTTCGAAAATTCTATTCCGTTACTGATTTTTAATTTTAAACTGTTATCTTAACAACTATGAAAATTTATTAAATGTAATATAAAATTTAGGTGTATATGGGCAGTTCCGTCTTGTTGAATTTTCAAAAAAAAGCTAACATTCTTCATTCTAGTCGCAGTGGATTTTTGAACGACATCGAATATAGAAATCTTTTTCTGAACTATTCTAAAAGCGGAGCGCTTTTAGTAACCTTCTGGATAAAAACATGAGAGGGACCTTCATGATAAAAAAAGGACAACGATTTGAAATTTACTTACTCCTACCATACTACAATTTATGGTCCATTAGGCCAATGACGAATGATTTGTACCATTTTATTTATTAAATTCAAAATATTAAGAAAAAAATTACTTCCTTTTCCAACTTCAAAAAATGAAAAAACAATTCCAAAGAAAATTAACAATGTGGGAAAGAAATTCAAATGTAAACCTTACTAATATTATCAAATGAATAAATCTTACCTTCCATAAAGCTTTTTTTACGTGTAATTGAGCCACTACTATTCTCAGCTGATGAATTTTCTTTTATCGGTGCTGCATGTGCTGGTGCCACATAATTGATCTTCAATCCGGATTCCAATTCTAATGTGCCTTCGATGAATGCTGCTTGGCTGCTTTTCGTTAAATTAGAACGAACCATTATTACGATTCTTTTTTCAATATTTTTCACAAATCTGAGTAACTATAATATCAAAGACTTTTTTTTGAACAATATTTCGATATTAGATAAGATGTCGCAGAAGTCGCACATTCCTTAATGGTATACCTCATCGTATTCCCCGAAATAATGCCAGCTATACACCTATAAGTGTAATTCATTCGCTAGTTAAATAACTTGAAGCTCCCGAGCTCTAACTTAAATCTTTGTCCATTTGGTGAACCACTTCTAAAAAACAAAAATTGATATATTACTTTTGGATTAGCATTGATATTCAAAGATCTCTGATCTCTAAATTCTATCATTAGTAATTCTGGCAACAGAGATCAAAAAAATAAAAATAACAAGAATATCCTAAGCCAATAATTCACTGGTAATCTCCGATCTTTGTTATCACACTAGTCACTTAAACCGTATCATTATTATAGAAATGAGAAACAAAGTGAGAATATAGAGAGAATGAAAGTGATGTCTCTCAAATAGTCAAAATATCAGCATGATTTTTTGAAACAGAAAGTTAAAAGCGTGAATAGATAACAAATAAGTTGATAACATATTTGAGAGACATCACTTTCATTTTCCCTATATTCACTGGTAATCTCCGATCTTTGTTATCACACTAATCACTTAAACCGTATCATTATTATAGAAATGACACACATGTACATATATGTATAATAAATAAAAACTTGACGAATTCACTTTAATATTTTAAATCATCATGAAGTATTGCAGAACGATAAACATTCTTTCATTCAATTGTAAAATATCATTTTTGAGAAATATAAGTTAAAGGTATTAAGGGAATTTTGTATGACTGAAAGTCTGGAATTTAGAATTATTTACTCCAATCTATTAATTTCCTGAACAGTGGGCATTAAATTTTTCATTAAGATTTATGTACATATATATCTAATAAATATCAAAAGTTCAGGTACCAGACCAGATAACTTAAAATGCAATATTAACCTATATATGAAGAGAAATGCATTGGGGCTTTTTTCAATATTGAATAATAATCTCATCCGAAAATTAACTCACTGTTTCACATGATATTCCGTAGTAAGTAATATCATTTATGCAAACCTCATTCTAATTCAATCGCTTATTCCTATCATTATATTTTCTATCGTCTACAGGTAACATCAAAGTATCACTCATTCATCCGGTTGGTGATAGTGTCTGTACGACTTATCCGACTTCCTCTCAACAAGATTGAGTAATCTGGAATGAGATGAGTTCATGTAATAGATAAGTTATGTTAAAGCACGTTTCCTTAAATCTTATTTATGAACTTTAATCCAATCTGAAATGACTGAAATTTCATGAAGTAATCATTCTTTTTCCCCTTCTCTCTCAATATGAGATATTATTTTCCTCCTAGTAATAAAATCTCAATGAATTTGTGCTCGGAAAAATAGCACACTTCCTTTCTTTTCCTATTACTTTGTTGGGGGTTATTCAAATAAATCGCTACTTTTCTCTAGAATTCATCTCACTCTACTCTTTCAAGCCCATTAACATTTTTCAAACCTTCAAAGATAGCAAATCTTTGGCCCTTTTCATTTCCTCCTCCTCACCAGTCTGTTTACACATTATATGAAACGAAAAGGAAATGATTTCATCTTTCGTTTCAGCTTTACAGGAGATCATTGTAAAAGCATCAGAAAAGACACGGAGGAAAGGAAGAGTCACGTCATGATGATGCTAATTTGCAGAGCGTGCATTTTTTAATATTCTGTAAACAATGATGAAAACAAGTCTCAGACAAATGCTAATCAAAATGAGGCGGGATTTTCTCAATTTTCTCAACTTCCACGTCATTTTTTTTTTGAAATCTGCTACTCTTCTTATCAGCTATAGTTGCTCATTTTTCTGCAATCTATTCAACAAAAGCGAAACTCGATCGGTTTTGTTTTATTAACATCCATATCATTTCCACCTGTAAGCCGCTCAGAGCTTCAGCTCAACAATATGCCGTAACGGCCACTTTGATACTATTACCGCAGATGATAAAAGGCACATTCCTTAAATCTCACTCTATCTTCAAAACCTCCTTCACCTTCAATTACACATCTCTCGCTTCGAAGTTTTTGAAAAATGATTTCATTTCGAAATTTTTCATTACAATTTGTGACTAGTCAATAACTCAGATAAATGAATGAAAAAATAACAAAACTATGACTTAACTGAAGATTTAAAATCAGAAGCATTTTGAATGTTGATAAAAATGTTTTTTTGAACTGAAAGTTTGTCTAAAGTCTCATCTGAAATCATTCCTTTCTAAGCATCCGCTCTTTAAAGACAAAAATGTACATCGCTTAAAACTAATCATTCATTTCCTATTTTATTTGTGCATCCATATATTATATATTATAATGAAAACAAAAAGATAAAAAGGCCTACAAATGGAATCTGTCATTCTAGCATACACTCTTCCTGAAGAAAAGAAAAGTTCTCAGATCACTGTTTAACATTTTCTGTTTCAAATCTGAATATTGCTAACGTCTTTAACTTACCATGAATCAACCGCATTTTATTCAATTTAAATCCATTCAAATATTTAAAAATCGACGTTCCAGAAAACGAAAAAAAATAGAAAAATACTGTTTTCTAATCGGCTACACGTTTAATCATTACTGATTCTTCATGTCACTGTGTTATCTGGAAAAGAATATTACAGCAAATATTATCAAATAAACTACTCTTTTCATGAGCGCCAATATTTTAATTCATTAAAAATTCAACATTTCAAGTAATTTATAAAAAAAAGTTGAGGGAAGAGGAAGGAAATAGAGCAACTATAATCTATGAAGTATAGAGCAACAAATGGTATGATCAAAAGCTGAAATAAGCTAAACAATTTGCCGAAATTGCAAAAACAAAAGTTAAAGATTCATAGTAGCATTCGTTACTTTCGTAAAATAGGAATTCAGAAAGAATTCCTAATGAAAATTCATGAGATGACCACTTCCCAACGTTTATAATATTAGATATTTCTCGAAATTCAATACCGATCACCTCAGAGGAATCATTGCAGGGCGAGAATGCCACCCGAATGATGACCCTATCCTATCCTATCCTATCCTATCCTATCCTACCGATGGACAACAACTCTGCCACTCTGCCAACAGCCCCATTCAATACATGTACATTTGTATGTCTGTCGATGTGATACGATGAGCGTTCCACGCATCGCTCAGGGAATGGCCACTGTTCCAGAAATTTCTAGATCTTCTGCACACGTTCAAGAAAAGTATTCAATTCAGACAGTACTGATTAGCGTTGATGGGTTAATTTTTATCTCCGGTCAATTGACCGATCAGTAATGAAGAGCAATCTGTCTGCAAAGCATACTGCTCTTCCATTCACTATTCTTCCTCATTCTATTCTCTTCAATATTATATAGGTAAATTGACCAATTTGTCCCAATGGTTTACTTCCTGTCCTCAATTCGAAACCTAACACTATACTGTCCATCTATTAAAATGACGAAATTAGTTCCTACAGGAAGGAGGAATAGTTATCAATTTCGAAATCGTAAGCAATTATGTTAGTACAGTTCCAATAATCATTTTGAAGCTAATACAATTGGCTTGTTAATGATCAATTCTATTGCCTTTATGTAGTACCAGAAGTTTACAAGACTCGTATCACATTTCTCTTTACTGTACGTTTTTATAAGAGTGTAAATGGATGAGGATCAATGATTTCATCTCTTCATAAGATCAAAATAAAAGATTACAAGGCATTGATTTCACCTCTCTTTCGTACAGTGCAACGTACCACAAACTGTTGTATCACCAACTGGATAGTAAGAGTGGTCATTTTAGTTATTAATCAATTTGTGTTCATATGAACACTACAAAATCAATTTTGCAGCGAGATGAAAGTGGAAATTGCAACGACCTATTAGCACCATAGCGTAGTCATTACAGTAGCAAAAAATGTACACATCATAGATCTTTGCAGATCACGAAATCTAAAAAATGCTTATCCGTCTACGGCTTGTTATAAGCATTAGAAGTAAGAAACTCTACATATAATTATTGAATGACCATGGTATCCAGACCTCAATTCTAAATGAATGAGAGATATGACATATTAAAACAGCTAGATGATATAAACTAATGACTGAACACTCTAACAGGTTGGTGAATTCAAAAATACGCTTCGTTAGGTTGCACTTTAGGCTTTTCGGTTTTTAGATTATGTTCATCATGCAGTCTGAGAAAAAAGGGTATTAATAGTTAGTGATTTTATGTATAAAATTAACATAAATTAATGCGAAAGATCGAAAAACTATAATCTACACAACCAATCAAATATAATGATGCATTCTTTCCACTGTCTACGAAAACGCTTAAAAAGTTGAGTTTATTTATGAGGAAAATATTACTACACATTTCATATTACCTACAAACAAAACGCTGGAAACAATAACTAAAGACAAATAAACTATTGACGAAAAATAACCACATCAAAATCAATTTTCATTAAATCTTAATCCGCGGAACATTTCTTCATTAAAATTAGAGTAAGTTTAACTCTGGAACTTTTCAAGAAATAGACTGAAAAAAACAGCTCGTTTGAGCTTGTCCCCAATATATAGAATTTCCGCTACCATAACCACATTCTATGGAGTCTGGTTTGAAATTCAATTATAGACAACCTTAATAAAAAGTTTCCTAAATTCCGTGATTATCATACAGTTTCAAAATACGTCTGAAATTAAGATAATCACTTTTTCACACTAACATCATTAGGCTTCAACTACTGGGTGACATTCTGAGTATCTTAGCGGCTTTTTCTTCTTCTATCCTTTTCAGTTGTTCGTCGACTATTAACTTCCGTTCTTCCAAAAATTTACGGTATTCCACTGGGTCAAGATCCTCACGAACAATTTTAAGCCCAATTGTACGAGCTGTTTTAATGAGTTGTTCACATATCATCTGAAGGAAAAATTCATTTCGATAATACAGCGAAATGCTTAAAAATTGAAAGCACAATAAGTCTGCTTACTAATGAACTGGTAAATTAATATACCGAAACTCCTTTGTTAAAATGTAAATAAAGACGACTAACTTTTAATGGGACACCAACTAAACATTTATCAACAGCCTTTATTTTGGCTATCTCGTAAATATGCTTTACTGTAATCATCCCGGAAATTTCCTCATCTGAAATTCTGCAATATTCTTTATAATATCATACAGTATAATTTATATGAATCCTTCAAAAAATAGATATTACTGAAACTGGTTTGCTTGTCGACTCTTTTATGCTATTTCGTCATTTAATTAATCCATGGCTTGAATATTTTTTTAAGATAATTAAATATTTAATTGACAGACCAGCAAAAATAAAACTAATAAAAATTATCAAAACACTTTGAAATCTAAGTTTAGTTGCAATCACCATCCACAAATACTTACGTGGGCGTACAGATCCACGTCTTATCCCCGCTGCATGCATCAGTAACCAAATAGATGTTGGTGTGCAAATTTCCATGTCATATGTACGATCTGGTTTTATTGTGAGCCGTACCGGCAATGGGGTACCTGCTCGTAACAAAAATAACTTTGAAGGCTTTGAATATTTTCAGCTCCTTGTTAGAAATAAACGATGAAACATCATTAAACCCTGCACTAAAATAAGAGTTGAAAAAAATTCTCAAGAACTCAAAGAAAAAGTCCATTTCACATGTATGAAGATGTGTTCCTCCAATCGGGAATTTCAACGGCCATTAAATTTATAATAAATGCAACAAAGAAAAGTACCAGGTTTGATATTACTCGTCGCTCGATTGAAATCTTTGCAAAAACTCGCCACATTAACGCCCCTTTTGCCCAAATTAGGTCCCAGAGGTGGTGCAGCTGTCGCCATTTGTGCTCTGAACAATCAGTCTATTAAAGAAAAAATTCGAATATTAAGTAAAAATAAGCAAAGAAAACACGCATTATAGGTAAAATAAATGCACATATACCTAACAAACATTTTTGCAATGCATGCCTATTTACTTTCAACTTAAACATCTCCAATTAAACTTCTTTTACACGTTTTACATCTTTAAGAAAACTTTGTGCATAATTACTATTAATATCACAACTCGTCTTGTAAACAATGACAAGTATTAAGTGATGTTGAGGCATTGTTAGAAGAACCTTTTTTTCAGGGATTCAAAGAGACCAACCAACTATAATAAGTTGGTCACTTTTATATATTGCATCATTTATCAGTTGTTACTGATAAAAAAAAAATGAGAAAAATAACATGAAGGTAGGGTAGTAAAACAGAGTATATTCTGTTTTAATTTCCCTTCAGTTTCATGGTATCAAAATAAGCGCAATTACATGCTTTTTTGTGCAATCAATACAATTAATTAATATAAATTAACACAAGTGTTTAATTAATACAATCAGCAGAACGAGAAAGAAAGCAAACTTACTTGACAATCGCTTTGTATAACGGATTATGGATAATTTTGATAACAGGCTTTTTCCTCACTCGAACACCCATTTTTGCCACTGTCGACATTTTCCTGTGATTGAAGCTAGACTAACAGATATTTTGGATGAGTTTCACATATCACGGAGTACAACTTTAGCGCCCTGTCGCATGCTCAAATTAAGTCCGAAGTTTGTTTGTGCCGAATCCGAAATTTACGAGATATTATTAGCTATTATCAGGCAGTAGGGCTGCACTATTCGCTTAGTTGACGTGGGTAGCAGCGCTCTTGGGGTGGGTAGGGCGTGGGTGGTGGTGACTCGGTTGATTGCTACCGGAATGGGTGACACGTGAACTGTATGGATGAATGATGCATCACAGGGAGAAAAGGGTCTGGGTGCAAGTGCGTAGTACCATGAGTGAATGGCATCCGAATGGTAAGCGTTTTCGCTTACAATGCGACGAGCGTGGGTAATGAACCTATATATATATATATATAGACATTCATATACATAAATACCTGTAACGTATCTATGTCAAAGAGCAGAAGGATGCAACAGGCGAGTGAAACGATCGAGAAGGAAGTGACAGGAAGAGAGTTGGAGAATATGGTGATGGAAGAGGATTACCTTTATGAAACTATGGATCCAGCCGGTGCAGCAAATATTGAACGGGGTCAAACAACCGCTGATGATGGTTATAGTGATGGACCACCTGTTTGTGAGGTGTATGAAACTATCGATGAAAGCGGTGGCATTAATTCCTGTAAGTATTTAATATAACACTAAGCAGTAAGTTATTATTATAAATTGGTAAAGTGGCAGCTTTCTATGAGAATTAATTCATTGTCGAATTGAGCAGCAAATAATCATGGAATCCGCCAATTTCATGCGACACCGCTTTCCATTTAAGCATTAGAAAGCAGTACGGGATCGTATGATGCGTATCATCCTGGATCATCGTTCACTACTCGTGCAGCCCTTCCTCCACATGCCAAAGTGATGATGTTGATGAAATCAAACACACCTGGAGAGAAGCCAAGGCTGGTGAAATTAGAACCAGTGGAAAATCCCTCAAAACCTGATTTTCGATTTGCTTTTGAGACGCTGCGAAAATGTGTGAAGAAAAGTACTCCACCACAGATTCCACGTACTCGCAAACGACGAATTATTCAACCTGTAATGAAGAAAAATAAGGTTTTCATTCCGAATTGCTGCGCTACTTCTTTGGTAGAATTATAATCAGTTAATAGATCAAAAATTTCTTTATTTACTTTTTAAAATTCTACATGTTGTAAATAGCTAAATGAAAAAGCATTCAGATCTTAAATTTGAAACAATTAGTGAAATTCAAATACTCTTGGAGATTCATTTGTTTTTTTTCAGAGTATTGTCAATCCTGCAGAATCCAGACAAATGACGACACGGAGCGGACGAAAAGACCTGAAGTCAGAACCTACTAATGATGATGAAAGTAAGCTACAATATGTGCATTGTACAGTTAGCAACAAATTAATTGCAATCTTGAAATCATTAGAGGAGTTTCAAAAATCTCTCAAATATTTCGATACTTGTGCATTTATCTAATTCAGTTTTCGTTAGGTATTGAGAGTGAACGAAATAGAAGGCCTAGACGTGCTCATAAAGCTCCACAGAGATATGGAGATTATGTTGATGAAACGAATCGGGATGCTGCACGCATAAATCTAACAGATATTCCGGGTTTTGAACCAGAAGCCGAAGAATCAGAGCAAGGGGAAAGGTCACGAAGAAGCCATCCAACTAACATGCGAAAGGTGAAACTCATGTTAGAACAGTGTTAGTCAATTTCGAAAATAGTTTTCATTTCCAAGCAAACTCATTTTTGAGAATTTTCAAAAGTTATGTGGTTTTCAAGTTTTCTCTTGATAATTAAGGCAGAGGTTCCCCCTAAGATTTAAGACTTTGAATATATTGGGTGAAATCATTGATGATGGCTTTAAGAGAAGTTTCGATGGAAACTTGTCGGAAGGGCAGGAAGAAATAAACGAAGAAAGTGAAGATGATAATGAGAATGAGTTTTTCGAGGATGAAGAGATGGTTGATGTAGAAGGACGCGAGGAAGAGGAAAGGCTCAATGAAGTTAGTTGAATTATATAATACTTGGATTTTGCTTTTGTAATTTCAACTGTATGCATCATCCAAATATTTCTCGATTGTTCCGAAGTGAAAAGAGAAAAAATGCTTGCATATGCATCGGATAGTTTCATATTTCTTACTGGCCAGATTTTTTAGATTTCATATGTAGATTAGAGAAGTTTGAAAGGACATGATTTTGTAACACGAAGTATTTTTTGATTTTTTCCCTTCGTTTTTACCACTTTCAAGAGTTTAATTTCTATTACGTAAGAGCTTAATGCGTTACTTATTTAGTTCCGCGAACTCCAAAATACTGAGTCTTAATTCGTGATTTTTAAAATCAAGTCCGAAGCGTTTCACTTGCAGACTGCCGAAGAAAATGTAAAAAAGGATGAAAATCAAAAATCCGTAGGTGGGCAAAAAAGAAAGCTGCAATGCGATCGTTGTAATCGTTACTTCGCTAATCATAATAGCATGAATGCTCATCGTTTCAAAGTACATCGAGTTGTTATACGGGTAAGTTTTTTCTAAACCTAAACTATTCTAAAAAAAGTATTGCAAATACACATAAGGAAATCTACCAAGGACTAGAAAGTTTTACGGATTATTAGCTTTCGCTTTGAACTTCTGGATGGCAGCGATTTAGTATTTTATGGAATATAATATCAAATTTTTTCGATTATTATTGTCAGTTTTGCTATCTTTGTTTTTTATCTATATACATATCGGAAGACTGCCTTTTATTACTCCAGTATTTTTGAAACTATTGATCTTAAATTTTTCATACAAATTAATACCTTTTTAGGCTTCCGTCAAATGTCCAGGCTGTGAGCATCGTGCTACAACAATCCATACATTGAATGAACATGTGGCTGATGAACACGGTATCAAATTGCAATACGTCAAAAGAAAATTCAAAAGTACTGGAGAATTTCAGGTTCCTTTTTTATCTGTACACATATCTGAAAATTGCCTTTTGTTACTTTATTTTGATAGTTTACTGAGACGCATTTAGGGGAGAAAAATGAGGGAGGATAAAAGGAAGAAGAGATGGAAGGAAGGAAAAAATGCACTCGAAAATGAACGAAAAAGTGTTGCAGAGTTATTGCTAAAAATAAATTTCTGCAGTTTGGTTGGAAAGAATTCCATTTTCAGAATTATTTGGATGATTTAGCCGTGACTCGAAATATGGGATTTGTTTTGCACAGGAAGTCAGAAAACAAACGACAGTTATATTGCAATCGTTCTGGAGCAATAAGGTGATGGAACGGAAAAATATGTTTTTGTTTATAGATGATTTATATAGTTTTTAGTTTTTTGTGGTAAATTTTTTGGGATGTATTCTACAAAAATTTCAGTGAATTTATTATTTGATATTGTAGAGTAAATAAAGGTGGTTCGTTGCGCAATCGTCCCCGAAAAGGCACTGCCAAAATTGGTGCAATGTGTCCTGCTCATTTGTTTTACACAGAATGTGATGATGGGTAAGGAATCAAATGTATTATTTTTCACATTTCTTAATTTTAAATATTTAAAAGTTTTTTCTTTTTCTTATAGAATTAAGTTTAGACAAGCGTTTTATAGATCTATCGAAGTGAATGGACAGTTGACTCATTTTGGTCATGCATTAGACCCTAGATTTGTTTTTCCAGCTACCAGTTCTGAGAAAGTGTCAGCACGTGTTAGACTTACACGTCCTAAAAGGTTTTTGTATTTTTTGCGTCATCTTTTCAATCTTACCTTGTTCCACTTCATTGTATGCGTTTATTAAATTCTTTGAAAAATTCATATTTTCTCAGTAAATATTAATATTTTTATTTGAAACCTAGATAATTGCAGAGATTTGCTGCACAGAAGTGTTCCAGTAGATCTTCAGGGTTGGCCTTTTTTTCAGAAATTTTATTTTATTTTATTAAATTTCTGAAGCTGAGTAATAATATCAGATTTATTTGTCGAAATTTAATAATCCTTACGAAGCTCATAATTCGTCAGATATCGATTACAGATCATAGCAAAAGCACAGGAAGCGATGATGGTAGTTTTGTCAATGTTGATAACGATAATACGAATGGATTTGATGAGGTGTGTAACGAGTTAATTGTGTCATTTTTTTGATTTGTGCTTACATGCGCAAGTAATCAATGATTTTTCTAACGTCTAATTTGGGTCGGTGCTTAATACATGTTAGGCGGATGGGATTTGAAAGTTGAATATCAATGATACTGGAATAAAGCACGTTTTAAATAATGATTGATGTTACCGGACCCGAATTTTTTGATTATGTCGAATGAATGCTGAGAAAAGCTAATATCTTGCATATTTGTGTGAACAGAAATTTCTTTTAGAGTAGAACTCGTCATAGAGGGGAAAGTGAGATTGTACTGGAACAGCGTTACGGACCACTGCATCCAAATTCGGATGAAATTGATATAAGGATGAAAAACATTGATCGACTTTGTTCATTTTTGTTCGACAATGTATCGGAACAACTTTATCGTTTGAATGATGAAACAATGGATATGGTATTGAGAGCAGTAAGTTGAATCTGAATTTTAGTGATTTTTTACCCGAAATTATTTTTTTCTTAGAAAATTTTGGCCGCTGCTCACAATTTTTGTTTCAGCTTCGTACAACGCAAAATTCAATTTCAAATTTAAATAGTATGATGATACAAATTAAAGAGGGTGACCCTGATGTTGTACAAAAATTTCAACGACGTGGACCAGGCTCACGTTACGCGCAGTGGTTGCCGTCGTTTGCAAATATGTCAGAGAGGGTACGTACGGAATCGGTAAGTTTTTTTTTTTTTATTTTCAGCGATCCATATAAAGTTCCGATTGAATTTGTTAAATCAAAATTTTTGGCAGAGATTAGGTTTTTTTAGTTTGAAAATTTTTCCTTTTGACCATTCTAACAGCTCTTAGCTCTAATTCTTTAATGTCTTCACAAGAACAAAAAAAAATGAGAAGCTTGATAAGTGATCATTTCAAAGTATACATTGGTATAGGTTTAGATTGAATTTCACTCATTTTTAAATTCAATATTTGGGATCATTCATAATATTTCAGACAAGCAGTCGGCAACAACGACGGCAGATGTATGACACGGAAGATTACGATGAAGATACTGTATATTACAGACATGTACCATTACGTACCACTGATGAATACGAAAATGTTTACGTTGTGGACGAGGGTCAGGTTGAAACAAGTGGAGAAGTGGAAGCAGGTGAAGAATATTACGAAACTTATTGATCTTAATTTTTTTCTTGGTGATTTGATCCTATATTGTTTTAGTTCATTTTCACTTTTTTACGAATTTTATAATTATGTTGAAAAACACTTTATAAAATTTTCTGGAATTCCGGCTTGCCTTTCTTTGTCTAGTCTAGTGATCGCGAAGTTGATCTCTCCAGTGTGCACTGGTTGAGCGGTGAGAATAAGCCAAAACGATTGCTTTTACGTTGACAATAGAGCGAATGAAGAAGTTTATAAGTCATAAAATATGCCTTTGTTGTATTTAATTTTAAGCTTCTTGTACATTATGATTCCAGTTTGAATGCTGTGCGCCATATTTTTCTTGAATTGCTATTTTTAAAAAGTATATTTCATAAAAATTAGTTACTCTCGAAATGTGGGATGGGCTGACGCTAATATTTTTTCATTTTGTATAACAAATTCTGTCCCTGCCGAATGCATAAGGTGTGAAAATATTGTATATAGTATTGTTGAAACTTTCTGGAGAAATGTGCGATATTGGTTTCTATTATTATGACACTTAACACTAGGTTATATCAAAAAAAAAAAAAACAAACAGTTAACTATTTATTAGATAGCCTCCTGTGCAGTAGGAAATGCAAGCTTCAAGGAGATCCAAAAAAATTCTAGTGAAATCGTGTTAGCTGTTCTATAATTGTTGATAGTACAGCGTAGGTTCATTATCGAATCCAGTAGGTACAATATGTGGTATAATCGTCAATGAATGGCTGTTAGTGTGTGCTCACTGATGGAGAGATGGAGCGATAGAGGAATCGAAAAAGAAATTACAGGTTTTTCACGAAACATGACGAGTTCTCCTCGTTTTCTGGCTTGCATATAGGATCATATCGTGAATGCAACTAAGAAAATGATGCAAGGGGGAAACCTCTTTGGGGTTTCCGAGTTGGAGGCCTTATTGGCAAGTTATTCTATAAATGATTTCATATATAATCCATGTGTCAAAGTAGCTGGTTTGCATATTTCTAGAATTAGTAGTTATCGCTAGTTTATATATTTCTCAGGAAGGCTTCTTGGAAGTTCGGTTACTTCAGAAATATGAATTAAGATAATCGGAGGTAGGTTATATTAAACGTCAAAAATTTGTTTTATATGACAGGATAATTTTTTACCTTCCTCTATTTAGAATATGGAATTATAATTGAAGTTCCAGAAGGTAAGCATAAAACTTGTAAAGTGTTGCCAATGTGGTAGAATACCTAAGTGTTGCAATAGGTTTTTTATAAAAGACATGAAATTCAACCATTAGTGAACTTATATCATAGCTTTTTTAAATTCTAAATATTGTAGAAAAAAAGGTCAAGAGTTCTCTTTTCCTGGATTGTCTGTATTTTGATCAGTTTACGCCATGATATTTAGGAAACCAGACACATGGAAAGTAATTTGATACAGATACTGAGAAACACAGTTGGCACAACAGGTTCTTTGTTTTAACGTAAAATTACATATAAAGATTATTGCTATTATCCAAATTCGGTAAAAGCACAATCAAACAGGAATTGTAGCTCAAAAAGTTATATGTTCATTCCTTTACTTGGTATATTAACCAATAAATTTAAACTCAAATTTGCTATGAAACAAGATACATTTCTAAGCACTCTATTTATTACGTCTACTTTTAACAAGTTAACAAGAACTCAAGTAACTAATCTCAAAATACAAAAATACGCAAGCCATAGAAATCGAATCTAAATGTAGCGTGAAAGCAGATATTTGTTAGCACAACAAGGTATTCAAAAAATGCAAATGCTGAAAAAACATAAGGCTCACACCGGCTGTTATGGCGATAATATAAAAGAGCACAAATAATGAGAAATAACACCGACCATTTGTAACACGTCTTCTTCACCCTGCAATTTTTATAACATTTGTTTCATTACATCTTCTCACTTGAATTGTGTCGCTTGTTATATTTCCTTACACAGTTACGGTCTAGACATGATTTCGTGGAATATAAGCCGTCAAATTATGATTCCCGACTTGCAAATGAACTACATAGCGCAAATTTTATATTACATAAAATTTTATATTATATAAAATGATTTAATTCATAGTAAACTGGGAAATTTCTTAAGACATTAGACAGTTATCGTGCCAGCTTTCTCCAATAACTTAACAAACAACAAAACTAATAAAGCCAATGACCTGTACGATTTTCTTGTATGAGTACTATAATCACAGAAACCGGTTATTCGATACATTATAATATGTAACGCACCATGAACTATTCCTGCCATCTACAAAATATTCACAGTTGGAAACGAAAAAAGAACTAGTTTTTTTTTCCTTTCAATCAAACCCGGAAATCTTTGTGTTAATAAAATATAACCAATACATGATGAATTGCAAAGTGAACCTGAAAGATGGAGAAAGCGAGAACATGGCGAAAATGATTATCTTTAGATGAGATAGCACTGACCACTGCTAAGCAAAATAATTCTAATAGGCTAAGAAAACAAGTAAGATAACGAAAAGCACTTTGTACAATAGTTTCCAATGGCACTCTGAATAACTGTGCATATGCAAATGCCGCTAATACTCTGAAATTATCTATTACAATATGTTAGAATACAATACCAAATTTCTTCCGTAATTTATGCTACCAGTTTTTGTTTCTGGTCTGCACCATATCTAACTTCATAGTTTCAATTTTAAATTTTAACTTTCATCAAAAAAATACACCGAGGTATAAGATGAATGAAAATCAGAATCCTCCAAACCAATCGCCCCCAATAGAAATCACCAATAGCAACCGATATTGATGGAAGAACATTAGGAATACGACAATGAGTTCTACAAAGAAAATTAATAGTATAGAACATTAAAAATTTTTTAGCATCATTTCAATAAAATTTTTTGTCGCAAAAAATGATTAAGAATTTTTATCTATAATTAAAAATTTCATAAAATTTGCTTGCAGAAAATTTGAAATCAAAAAATATTTGAATCAGATTTCGAGCCAAATCTACTTCTGTTTTCTTAAGAAATTCACCGTTTTGAGGATTATAATAAGAATTAAGCGATGAAAATATCGAAACACGGTGCTTGCATACAATGTAAAACTGTACTTACTCTGTAGCTTTTTCGAAATTGCTATACAACGCGAAAAAAATGCAAAAACAAAGACCAATGAGTGGGAAAGAGGAGAAAAAATATGTCGCGACACGGGAGGAAATGCTAAAGCATGCCTAAAAACTAATAATTTATTTCTAAGCTGGTTTTACCAGGACATGATTTAACGAGCTCTATGTAGAACAAAAGACATGGAAAGAGATAGAATGAAAGGAAAAGAGTATCACTACATGCAATCATGAGAATTGTAATAACAGTAGTAAGCGGGAAACAAAAATGTTTTAAGCTCAAGTTCCGAAGTTTGAATGAAGCCAGCACATATTTTCAAAAAGTTTGTGTAAAATTTACTTTCTGGTTATATAAAGCGTAATAATCAACCACGGTACCCAAAAATAATGGTATAACACCGAATGTAAAAACAGTGGCGTGATGCTGAAAATATGATCGTTTATTTATAAACCGGAGCGATGGATCTTGGCAAAGCTGATGGATACATTTCGAGCCTGGGGTTTAAAAAATAGCAATCAAAACTGATTCATTTCGTCCATTAATATTAACACATACTTTCCTCAAATACTTGTTACTTCGACTACTACAAATTAACCTACCTTCATACTTCACTTTCCTCATTAACTGCTCACTAAAGTAAAAACCCGCTTCTTACCTACGTTGTGATATCTTATTTGAATATTTATCTTACATGCAAACATCCATAAATGTATCTTCCTAAAGTCAACTGTAACAACCAAAAATATGTGACGAACTAAATCGCTGGAAATAGAATAACCTACATGATAAAAAATTTGGGAACCTTTATTCGGTTTTGACCGATAAAATAGCTCCATGGCGCTTTATCATTGGAAATTCACTTTTGATACACCTAAAAATATTTCACAATTTCGCTTCTTCACTAATTACCGCAGTAAAGAAATAAACCAAAGTTATTGTCAATGGAAAAAAAGAGAACCTTTTTCCTAAAAAACATCCCCACATTCGAAATTAAAATAAGAATGTGAATCGTTCGTTCATTTATTCATACAGCCAGCCAAAATATCCAAACACCCTTTGCCGAGGTACCAACAACAACCTCATGGCGTCACCAACGAAACAACAAAACGAACCATTTGCAAAATCAATATTAGAAATTTAACCGAAACGTGCTTCAAAGACCATTTTGAGAAATCAGTTTGTCTGTACTTTAGCCTGATTGCAGTATACTCTTTTAACCACTGCTTTTGTCTCTGTATGCCGTGTTTTTTCACCAAATGCTATCGATTTCAAATCGCAATATGTTTTTTTTTTTTCATCATTCATAACGCAAATTTCCAATGAGTAGTGAGTAATCTGTGTTCGTCAACCAATGCTATTTCACAAATTTTATCAGTCTCTAATCCTCTTCGAATATACTTGTATCTCGCTGTTGTCTCGATTGTAACCTTACTTGCATTATCGTCTTCAGATTGGAGATTTTTGCCATTATGAGAAATTATAGGATAGTGGGAATGGAGGGGGGCGAGAGGCTTAATGGTTTGTTGGCTTTTTTTTTAATTTTTAAGAAGTGACTATCAATTTTACTATAAGAAAGTGATGTCATCGAATCTTTTGGATCAGTGAACTGCAGTAAATTACCATATTTAGCAGGAAATTCCATAATTTTCAGTACTTGAAATACTACTACTTTTTTTTGCATTATTGATTACTTCTATAAAAAATATAACTGAATCATGATAACATATTTTTCATGCTAAACGCAAACCATTTGATACGCATTACTCATTCTAGGAAAGGAAAAATTAATGATTTACGGACACGGGGTATTATTTTAAAGGTGTCATGAGTTGGTGTTTTATAACGAATTGTGAAGAAATTGAAAGCGTATAAAATAATACAATTAGGGGATCTATGGTTTAGGTGGTATAGTTCATCAAGCAGTATTTTGTTGTTCTTAATGTTTGCGCTATCTTTCATTTTTTAGCATCTTTCTTCTAACTTTTTTTTCGTTGTTTGTGGTTAGTTTCTACAACTTTTTTTTTAATCTTGAAACGCTACGCGTTTGTCCTTCTGGTAACTATTTAATGACTGATACTTTGTTGATCTCTGATATTAGGCGCATACGTCTTTTCATATGCAATAATATCGATCTTCGTTTTACCAGTGAATTTTATACTACTGCTTTCGTCGGTTTGGAAATTATATCTCATTTTCTGTGCAATCCTGTAATTAGTAATTTATTCCTTATTGCTTGCAACTATACCTTTATTTACTTCTTATGATGCTAATGCTATACATAATTATTGGTCATTATTAGTGAAATTAAAGTAAACATTCTATTATGCTTCATTTAAGTTTATGAAGAAAAATCACTTTTCATTAACTCTATTTGGTAGCGTATTAATACAGGTATCTGGCATTTTGGCTTTTATTTTGAATATATATCACAGAATGGAATAAGTTCGATTTCAGATTTTGAATATATATCGCAGAATGGAATAAGTTCGATTTCAGAGTTGTGGTGATGCAGTATTGTACATTTCATAAAGGTAAACGGAAGATATTGGAAAGTGAGCAGGTTGATGATCACAGGAATGACACGTTCCTAAACGATTTCAAAGACAAATGCAACAGATTAATGTTCCAGATTGACTGTGAGCTTAATAAGCTTTATGAAGAGGTCGTCTTTGAAGTCGCTACATTTACGAAAGCGTATTGGGGAAACGGGATACATTTACCAGGTTTTTATTTACTGAATTTGATAAACAGTTTTCAATTACTCACTTATTTTTGACTTAGTTTTTGCCATTGTGAAATTCTTCCGTAAGGTCTTTAGATAAATATGCCTTAGTAGTAATATTGTTTTTTTTTTTACTTTTGTATTTAGGTTAATAGTGAGGAAGGTGGATTGACAGAAATAACTTGAATCAGAAAAAGATAAATAGCAAAATTTTTTCATACCATCAAAATTGAAAACTATTAACTAATTAGTCATGATATTGCCCGTATTCATTATTATATTTTTTATGAGTCAAAAAAAAGATTTTTTATATTGGCTATACTTTATCCTTTCCGTATTCTTTCTTGCTAGTTCTCAAATTAGCTATCTCAAAAACTAATGACTGTATGGTTTTCCTTATTAATTTCCATGTTGACAGCAAAATTTTATGTTTTGCAGAAAATATCCCAGCAATACCAATGGCAGTGGTGCGATGCGAAACACTAGATGGTTATGATTTTGAGGAGGCTTTAGTTAATGTTTTGAAGATAAAACCAATTTGTATATCGCCATCGCAGACAATGCAGTTATATGATCTCCACGAAATGCTCCGAAAAATGGGGGTAGTTACATTGTAAACCTCAAGTTTATAAAGTTTTGTGTTTTGTTTTTTCCACTTGTTTTTTATCAAGTCATTTTCAGGACAAAAAATATATAATATTAAAACAAGTGGAGTGTTTTACGGCAGGCCCGTACTTAGATGGTTTAATTTCGGTGCTCTCTGATTCAGCATGGTTAGTTTTTGGTGTTCATGGCAAATATTTTTTCCGGCTTGAAGTTTATCTGATCATCGATTTTAAAATTGCCAATATTCTCGATGAATTTTGATAGTTTTGTTAACATTTGTGAAGTGTGCATTAGTTTTTCGGGGATTTCAGGGAAATGAAAATTGTTTTGATAGTAACGATAGCTGTAGATTTCAATGTCGTTTTTACTCGCTTTTCGCAGGAAAGCATCTGGAAAGTGACCCTTTACTGTTTTCATATGCCAACGCCAACGTGTGCCTTGCAAGCTGTGTGTGAAGCTGTTGCAATCAAACCCGACAATTATGTATGTTCCTGAATCCGTAGATTTAGGAAATTGGAAATGTAGTGATTTCAGTGTTTATTAATTTGCCACTTTAATCAGTTGGTCATTATTCATAGTTAGGCATTATGAATAATATTTCAGATGGTTATCGATGGTACACTTCATAAAGAACTCAGGAAAAGATTTCTGAGAGATAGCTTATCAGTATGTGAAGCGAAGAGAATTCTTAAAGTAACACTTTTGCACAAATTGCTGGAATGCAATGATTTTGGTGATGAAAAAGCTGCTAAGAGTGGAGATGTGAGTTGTTCTATATACTTCGAAAATAGGGCAAAGTTTAAAAAGACATAAATTAAATCACTTCAAGTTTTTATTGAAGGTTGGGATGGAAACCGTATTGGCAACTTACGATACATTTTTATATCTTTTGCACGAGTTAACGGCCGGTTTTCCATACCATGCAGAAAGTGTGTATGAGTTGCATAGCTGGATACAGTCGAATCCAAATTTTTTCTTTGAGAAAGAAGGACCATACTCGTAGGTTAAATTTCACCTTTTTCAAAATAAGATTTCTTTTTTATATTGTTTGGCAATCTTAAAAAAAAATCAATTGAACTAGTACTGGGAGTTGTTTTAATTAAATTCCTAGTGGAACGATTAAAATTGAAGGTAATAGAACTCACTGTATATTTTGATAGGCATTTAAAATGAGTGTTCCTTTTTGTTACTTCTTGACATCCAAAATGAGAGGTATTCCGTGAAAACACTTATTACTGTGCATCTGTATAATGAAGCCATTTTCAGAACATGGAAGAGTATTTGGATAACATGGAGTGTTGAGGAAATGGTAGACTCTTTATTAAAGCTGTGGAATCCGGTTAGACGAATAACCAATTGTTATAGCAGCGAAGTGCAGGTTTTCCTTCTTTGTGAAAATTAATAAGTATTTTCATATTAAATATATAGTTAATTACCAAATTAGTTTAGAATAGTTCTACCTGGTAAGTCTTTTCAGTATTATAATTAATGCATTGATTGACTGATACCCACTTCTGCTGCTGTTGATGGTAAGTATCTTGTACTGTATAGTTATTAGGATTGTTAACTCCTTCACATCAAATACAAGTAATTTAATTACTTTAGGGGGTTATTGTGGTTAATCTTATTTGGTCAGCATGTGCCAGAGATGAACAGTTAGAAAATGCTTACTAAATCGTGGAATATGCTGCAGAAATTGCTTGTTGATTTACGAGAAATTGATCAGCGGAAAACCACACTGCAGAGGGAAGCATTATCGGAACGTGAAGCAACAGTTATTGGAATTTGTAAGAAAAGATTGTCGCTGCACGAAATGCAACAGCGAATGAGGGTATAATTTTTTTCTTGATATAAAAGGAAAATCTGAAGAAAAAAATTCATACCTATCAAATCCTTGATGCATCTAAGGATTTGGATATTTCTCGACCACTTAGTAAACGCACGAAAATACGATTCAGATGTAACTATTTATTTTCTGGTTTCAAAATTCTAATAAATGGAAAGCGTTTTACAAAAATAACTAGAAAATTTTGTACTTTTATTCTTGCATGTTAACTGTCACCGTCTCCATTTTTATTCTCAACGTTTTGTCATTTTAGGATAAAATAGCTCAGAAGAAGCGTGTGGATGTGGTATCTCATGATCGGCAGAGATTTATTAGACTTCTCACTCAGGTATGTTGACGTGAATAGCATAAACAGAGAGTTGTTTTTACAAGAAAAATACTCATTAATCTTACTGGTATTGATATCCGTATTGCATTCTTTCTTTCAGATCATGTCTAAGACACTAAGAATTTTCCATAAAGTGCCAGCTTTGGAGAAAAAACTACTTGTGGGGCAACAGGAAGTGCTGAATTTGGTTATCCCTTCCATCACAGCGAATTTGGAAAACGCATTTTTGCAACCGAGACTGCGTAACGAGCACGTATGTTCGGAGTCTTAAGTTTTCAAAATTAGAGATTATGGAGCAGTTTCTGGTTTCTTGCTTTTTTATTGATTTTTTACCTACAATTGACATGAAGAAAAACCTCTTTGTAGTTTAATTGATTAAGAAAGACAAGAATAGGTTTTCTTTTTTAGCGCAGTGGAATTCAAATGGATCTTTGCCTTGCTTACCGATCCCTTCTCGATCTCTCACTGGAATGCAAGAGCATTCCGATATACCGTTGGTTGGCAAGATTTCAAGAGTATTTGGTAGATTTGAATGACACCAGTCCAGTTTTACGTCTTTTTCGATGTATCGGTGAATTGGAATTTCTAGGGATTTTGAAACCAGCTAGTGATCGAAATAGGAATAAAGTTAATGTTCTTTATGTTCCTTATTCAGTTATCTACTGATTTTTTTCAATATTATTGATTACAAAAAGTTATATGTTTTCATTCTATGAATAACAGCTATTTCTTTCCATTTAGACATTTCACTTTCAAATAATTGTTATGCTTCTGTCTTGACGGTAATTTTGACTTTTATTTGAGGGACGAGTCAAAGTTCTGTTTTATTGCGTTGTTGAAGTGTAAGTTGTTCATGTGTTACTTCACTTCTTAGTAATTTATTATAGTCATCTACTCTTATTTTTCTGTGCATTTCGGATCTCTTCATTTCAATGCTTTCTTGCTGATACTATATTATTCAAGGGAAATTTTTGTGACTTCCAAATGATTTTTAATATTTTTTGCCTTGTTTTACTCTCCATTTGCAACAATGTGCCTGTTAGTATTTTACGTTTTTCTTTTCGTTATCATTGTCATCAATGAATAAAATTATCTTAAATACTGCTTTGTTCTAAAAAATATGTATATTCCAAAGCATACTTGGGGGTTGTTGATTAAATGTGATAAATGTAAGAAAGGGGTGACAGATTGACCCTAGAAACAAATTTAATACGTTTATATGAAAGGCGAGAAATTTTTAGATTTTTATAAGGGAATAATGATGGATTGTCACGGAAAGTTGGAGAGGAAGAAGTCTTGCTCACAGTTTTCGAAACATAGTTTTATTTAACGGTATTCCAGTTCATTTCTTTTTCAGTTTCACTTTATATCATATTTCGACAATTAAATGTGTGTAACTGCAAATATGGTTGTTTCTTAAGTATCCGAGAAGCGCGGTATTGCTTACGTATATCTATTAGTTGAAAAAATAGAGAAGGAGTGATATGGAAGTTTATAAAAGTGTTGTTTTTTCTTCTCTCTAAAAATCCTTATTGTATTTCAGAGAATGGTTTCTTCAAGTGAAGGTTCAGATGATGATTATAGTGTTCTTGGTGATGCATTTCGTGATGTTGCTTCTTGCAACAAAACTGAAGAAGTTGATTGCGTAAGTTACTGCTTCAAATTGTAACGATGCGAGTTACAAAAATAATCTTAATCTTTTTATTGATTTAATTCTATCCCCTCTTCCATTATTGGCGTAGCAAAAATATGCAATTGGAATTTTTTTTTTTTTGAGACTTTCAGTTATAGTTTAAAAAGCATTAAGATTTCAAGGATTCCTGCAAGGAATATATAGATCGACCAAACACGCAAGCAGTAGCTTTCTATAACCTCATCAAATACAGTCTGTTGATGTTCACGCTACCATTCATTGCAATGTATTGTTTCTATCTTTTCATTAAGGGTGAGCATTTTTTTTATTAGAATCAGTTCAACCGTAGTGCTGTCAAATGACTGAATTGACGGAACTCGAGGCTGTTTCACTTTACGTAGTCAACCTATGGCTCACACCAAATTGTAATTTTAGAGGTATTTGTTATATAAATTGAAGTAGCCCCGAAATTATTGCAATGTGGATTTCTATTTCTGGTTAATACTTTTTATTTCATACAGTGTATAACAGTTGAGAAATAAGCGCCTTTTTTAATGTGTGTATCTTTAGTTTGAAAATGAAGATGACTTCCTCAAATTAACCTATATTTTCTTCAGATTACGTCGGATGGGCACCATCTTCTGCTCTTATACCTGCTGCTCTTATTGCTGCCTTAGTCGTTTATTTTGTGATTGCACTATTTGTCTATGTAGCATACAAGGAAGAAAAAAGTGGTGCAGAAATGCAGCAAATTGTAAAAAAACAAGAGTAGATATGTTATCGAAAATATACGCAATTAATATCAGTGTCTAATCTTAATTAATAGTTATGTAAAGTCGATATTTTTTTTATGAAATTTATCTTTTTTCTAAAATTACTTTTAGTTTGATCTTATGTTTCTAATCATGAGGCACCTGTGTTGCGAGGAGTAAGGAACGCAAACGAATTTCTCAGAAAGTGTATTGTTTTATGTTTTTTTGACAAACACAGAAAATATTGTACGGATAAAAATTTCTGATTGTCAAGAACACTCCAATTCTTACTTTTATCAGATTCATTGCTGTGTAGTCTGTGTCTTGCTTGTCAATCCTTTTCTCAATCTTTCATTTTTTGTGCAAATTTATTTTAGAACAGATAATAAGCGTAGTACATTTCTTTCAGTTTTTTATGTTTATTGTATAAATTTCATCGGAAATTTTTTCTCTATCTATTATTTGAAAGTAGTTTCGACTGCAAGGTGCACATGGAAAATATTATCCGTACAACTTTCATTAAGTTCATTATCGTCCAATAAATCAGTAGATCAAACAATCTATTGATTTATTGGATGATGATGAACTTTATTACTAATTAAATAAACAAAAATATATTTGAACTGATAAAACGAAATCTGATGGATTGAAATAAATTTAATAGGAAAAAAATTAGAAAATATTTTTTTAACTTAGAAAGGGACGATTTAATAGGAAAAAAATTAGAAAATATTTTTGAATCCATGCTCGATTTGATGGTATCATACTTTTGCGGTTAAATAAATTTTCCGTGTATCATACATTACAACGGATAAATTTTTCCATATGATATACGTTAACAATTGTATAAAGCAATGTTGGCAATTGTTTTTACCGGCTGAAGTGTTATCGTATACTTGTAAATGAATACGTGATGTAACATTTGCGGGTTTTTACTATGACAATTTCTAATTGAATGTATTTTATTTTGTAAGCTGTATTTTGATGGCAGAAATTCGGTGATAAAACATTTTGTTTCATTATGTTTTATTCTGAGAGGGAAATTCCGTTTCAACGTTTCTACATATACAAATGTGTTTAGTCTTAAAATATGAAAGTTCAAAAGAAAACTAAATATTAAACTAAAATGTTTTTAGAGCTATGTTGCATTTCTGACGTTTTGGCCATATCTGTTATAAATAATATATTAACTTATAGGATTTTTCAATCCAAGAATTGGACTATCTAGCATTTAATGGACCAATTTATTCCTAATCTTCGTGATGAAACTGTGCAAACAGCAGTGAAAAATTTGCTAACGTATTCGTTAACAATTATAGTAGTCCCATTGGGCTCTATGTTCCTTTTGAAAAAATTCTTTTTTGAAGGTAAATATTTGTTCCACATGGAGGGATTTTCCAACATATGATTGAAAAATTTTTCAACGGATTTCGATAAGTGAGAATTTCCATCGTATTATTAATTGATGTGTATTATATGCAGTAAAAATTCATCTATATTATAGTATTAAATCAGGCGAACGGTGTAGGTTTCAAAAGAACTTGAAATAAGTTCTGAAACTGAACCGGAGAAACACCGTATTGAAGATAAAGTAGACGATCTTATTTGTTATAGAAAGAGATTTTTAAATACCTGGTAAATTTTGAACGTCTGCTTATCTTTGTAAATCGTAGCGCTGCTTGGTTACGACAATCAGAAATCGATTTTATATTCTGCAATTCTTGCGGTTGTACTTGTTCACATTTTGCTTTTTTTATTTGTTTACACAGCTTATCAGTCGGAAGCAAGACCGGATAAAGAAGAATAATAGCAGTGTTGTTGACAGAAATGACTTTTTCAAGTAAGTGCTTTATTTATATCAAATATTTTTCAGTTGACTATCAAGAGTTTTCGCATTCTAGAAATTATTTTATTATATTAGGTACTTTTCTATTGTTGGATTTTTTACGTAGATGGTACTAGTTTAAAGCTAAGTTTACATTTCCTAATAGATCATGAAGTGATAACTTGTTGTGGGAGGTCAGTTTTTCGAGATAAAAATTATTGAAAATTAAAATTCAACTTTGTTTTTAATTGCAGAATATCCTGTGTATTTGGGTTTTGGAAGTGTGCTTGAGCCTCAGCTTTCCTATCGCTTATTATCACATTATATGCCACTGGGTAAAATTGGTGGTAAACCCGCTTGGTTAAATCCAGTCAGTCTTCCTGATAGTAGCTCTCTTCTTTGTCGAGTTCGTCTTATTACATTTATTGTGTAGTTTTTATGATAAATATTTTTAAAAAAAACCGATTAATAAGGAAGATAGAGCTTCTTCCCGTAATCTGCGATGTACAGAAAGCGTGACATCGCTTCCGTGAGCACAGAAGATTTTCCTGAGTTAATGAGATATATTAAAAAAAACATATGACTGATATTTCTCAAACTTCGAATATCTGTCAACATTTTTTCTGCTTTTAAAAGCTACAAATGGTTTTCTTGCTAAACTTGACGATTTCTGAAAATCAGAAGTCATCATTAGGATTAAAGCACAATAGAGATAAAGTTTGGCTAATTTAGAAGTTCCAATTCAGGTTTGCGAGAAGCCAATGGTGTTTTTAATTCAAGTTTATGCTACAAGTCCCAATGATCAAGATTATTCGTTTCATCGTACTTTATTTTTCTTCATTTGTCGAAATTCACAATGTTCACGAGTGAGTTTCTATCATGTGAATTTTATATTTCTGTTATTTGATTATTTGTTTTTATTTTCTCCAAAATTTTCATTTCTCCCAAAAATCTTGGAAAATGTATCTAATTAAAACACGGTAAATTATGACTGAAACAATGTTTCAGACTAATGACGCCAGTAATGTCCGTGCTTTTCGGTGTATCTTACCACGATTCAACGATTTTTATGCTTCTGAACAACCTATTGATCCGGACTTAGAAGGTGAAGTCCCAGATCCATTCTGGAAACAAACGTATCCTCACTTATGTCAAATTTGTGGCTGTAATGCTACAAAGAAATGTGCGCGTTGTCAATCTACGTGGTACTTTTTCTTCCGGATTTTTTCCATTCATTGAAAAGACGAATTCTTTTTCCCGAATTTTTTTAGTTTATTTTCATCTGTTTTGAACAATATAAGAATCCTTCTAGAATACTTTTAGCTATAATAATGTATGCCTTTCGCGTTTTGAGCTCTTATTATTGTTTATCTCTTGCTCTTTTTGGAACAGTCACCTAGAATTTGGATGAGGTAACAGCAGATATTACTCATTATTCAGGTACTGTAGCCGCGAACATCAGGTAATTGATTGGAGTTCGTCACATAAAAAAGAATGCTGCAAACAGAGTTCAACCAATGAGAAAGTTTCTACAACTTCTGATAATGATAATGATGAAAAGTGAGTCTTATTGATGATAAAGCTAGAGAAATGGAAATGGCGAATGGAATATAAAGGGTGAAAGGAAAAGTTAGCTAGAAAAAAAGAAGGAGGGGACTTTTTTCTCCGAACTTTAGAAATATTTTTTTCTAGAAATGATGAATATAGTTGGGTAAGACGGAAACGAAGTATTGCGATAAATGCATTTGTTTTCCCGGAGTATGCAATAGAAATGGATACAGAGCATTTGTCAAAAAACAGTCATGTTGATAGTGATGATGATGATAATGATGGTAATAGTGACAGTGATGATGCTAATGCCGAGAAACGTTTGGAGGAGTACAGGCAGTATATAAAAAATCATAAGGTTGAATGATGTTTGTTGAAATAAACCTCTAAAAAATTATTTAGCATTCAGAAATCTTAAACTGTAGTTACTCTTTTGTTGTTATTATGATCCTAGAAATTTCTTATATTTTCTGTTGACTGTTAGCCTAGTTAGCAGTGTCACAGGAAAATATAAGAAATTTGTAAATTAATATCAGCATGTTTAGGTTTATCATGCTTTTTTGTTTGTATTGCGTTCTAGTTGATTTCAAGTTCATTTATTTCTTTTTATTATTCTTTGGTTTTCATCATGTCTCCAGCAGTAATTAATTTTCTGACTCGAGGATTTTTCAGACTCCATGCGATTCGGGTGACTTGGAGGATTTAGAAGACTTTGCTAATAAGGACACTGCTTTCAGACATTTTAATAAGGTTCACTATTTGTTAAAATCAAGTAGTTGTAATGGTAACGGTTTTATAATTATAATGATAATGGTCTTTTTTTTTCGAAACAAGTAAAAAGATGGAATGTGATAGATAACTTAGCAAATGTCAGTTATACAAGAAGTGTTATCAGATTTGCAAGGAAAAAAATGTCATCGATTCTTAAAATAGATGCTAAACAATTACAGTATTTCTGAATCTGTGTGTGAATATCTCTTCAGTTAATTAGATTTCAATATATTTCAAGATAGTGGCGCGGAATCCTGAACAAGTGTTGCGCTATAGTCGTGGTGGTGAACCATTGATGGCAACGGATCATGCACCACCACCTCAAGTGATTCCATCATGTTCCCTATGTGGATCAGAGCGTCAGTTCGAGCTTCAGCTTATGCCCCATCTTTTAGCACTTATTGGCGTTGATGACCTCGGCAAAAGTATTGATTGGGCTACAGTAATGCTATATACATGTACGCAGAATTGTCGTGTGCCAAACGATGGCTATGCCGAGGAATTTGTTTATAAACAAGATTTTCATTAAATATGAGGTTTGATGAGAAGAAAATGTTGAAGTTTTTCCTAAAATCGAATTTTTTGAGGTTTAAAGTTTTGAATGTTTACGAACTTTGTTAAAAAATTGTATTTCTTGCTTTTTTCGGCAAATCAAATTTTTTTATCACTTTATTTTTTGTTTCATTTCATTTTTTCTTTTATGTTGACTGTATAAGCGTAAGATGGTGAGGTAGTGAAAGCTTTTTTGTATCTTATTTGCGCTCTCCACCCTTGGTCCAATCTTTTTTTTCTCCTCTCGAACTAGTGCTTTTGTATTAATGAATTTTAGAATAAAAATCGGTGCAGTTAATCCTATAAAGGGAGAACGATTGAGTAATTGTTATTGGTTGTAAAGGATATACAATTGTCAGGTGTGATATGTCTGTTATTAGAGCGATAAATTACGTCCCAAAACAAAAATTTCGTTCTCTTTCCGCTCTCATCCTTCCTTTCCTCTTCCTCTTGTTTGCATGTTTGAGCGGAAATGCGCAGTTGGACTATTTGGGTGCCGAAATATAAAATATGGTTTTATGATCGATGGAGCAATGAGGGAATGATTTTCAGATTCTGAAAGGTCTCCGGCATATAAAAGCAAATCGGTACAGTGATTTTATGATCATTTAATGTTGTAAAGTTATACATATATACATATTTAGCGACATGTGTAGAAACATAATTTGCGGACAGACATTAGTAATAGAATAGGGAGGGAGGAGAAATTAACAGGTGGAGAAATTTGTCTTTTTAGTATTTTATTAGCATACATAAGTATCGATAAAAAGCATACAAGCACTAATTTGAGGCATCAAGTAGTTTAAATTAAAATACTGAAAATTGATGTTCATTAAACAGATAGTAATGTTCTTTAGATGGCTAGTAATACGTTGAAATGAAACAATTCAAAGTATTTTCAAATTTGGAAGAAATATTAGGAAATATATTTTGGTTAATTGGCACGTCTGGTTTGACAAAAAAAGTTCAGTTGACAAAAAATGAACGAGCAAATTTCTTGCTTTTTTCTGTACTGAAATTGTACTGAGGAATTTGTTTGTACAATTGATGATAATTCATCTACGGATTAATCGATTATTGATCGATCTATTTCTGATATATGAATGCTTTTCCATGATCGTTTACTGATAATACCGTTAACTGTTAATTTTTTTCGCTTATATAAGTGTTAACTGTCAACTTTTCCATTTGTATAAACGATTGTTAAACTATTCTAATATACAGTTCAATAAGTTACAGCAAACATAAAATTGTATTGAAAGTGTGAAATGTTTGAAAATGCAAATGTTTTCTGCGAATAACTGAAACTGAAATTGGAATTATTAAATTCATTATTCCATTTTTATTTCAATCATCTAATTCCCAATTAACAGGCAAAAATTATCTTTCAATTGAGCAAAATGGGACAAATGATTCATCACTGACATTATTACAATTAATTACGAATAATCGAATTGGTCTTTTACTTTATCAAAGCTCTTACAAGACAGAACAGAAAGACAGTGCTATGTAGGGAATGAGGGAGAGAGAGAGAGAGAGAGATGAGCAGAAGGAGTGAAGAAAAATGTTTGTAATCGTTTGAGAAACTTTCATAAAAGGAAAAAAAGAATGAATGAAAGGAGAGGATGGAGGCGGAGAAGGGGGGAGAGGGGAAGAACGAGTTCAATTTAAAACTCTCATATGTGTCAATTATTTCACTATTCCATCAAAATGTACCGACTAAGAACGTCATCTATTGGTTGAAATGAATTGACTGAAGGCGGGGCTTTTGACCTTGAAGGAAAAAGTTCAGCATAGAAGATGCAAAACGACAAATTACCGTAAACTTTTTCGCAAAGAAGGGGAAGTGAAGTTTGGTTCGATTGTTGTCATTTATTTATTGTTCAACGTAGGAATTGAGGAGAAGTGATAAGAAACCGACGACTCGATATCCGGAAATCATTTTATATGCCTTTATGCAGTCATTTGATATTGAATCTTTGATTGGTACTGGTAGGAAAAGTAATGGCTTCTCCGAAATATCTGAAAAAACACCAGAAACGGAAATTGTTAAGGAAGCAACTGCTACTAAAGCTATTGATATCAGGGAATTTTCGGCTATTCCCGGTACTACAAAAGTAAGTACATCAGCAAATTCAAATTTTGATCAAAATTTGACAAAATCTGAATTGCTATGCGGTTCGGCACCATCTCGGATACATCCAGGAACATCATCAACTGTATCCATAGCTAGAACAATGAATGCAGAGTCGAAATGTCTAGGTACTGCTTTTCATACTTATCCTTGCGTATCCGGTAGCAACAAATCCCAGTCCCAGTGTGCACCATCATCACCATCGGTATCAGGTTAGCAATTCTTTCAAATGTTTAAAAGAAAAACTGAAAATTTTAATAAATTGAAATCTCATGAATTAAGTAGTGTAGTGGAGACGAAAATGTTATAAATTAAATATCTCGATTAAAGTGTATTTCATTTGTTTAGCAAGGAAATATTTAGAGGTTAAATTATTCGAAATATCTTACTTTTTGAAGTAACTGTTAATCATCCACTCGACTAGTTAGAGAATATGGATTAAAAATTATTCAGAAACTAAAATATTAATAGTTCGGTCCAATTAATCTCTATTATCAATGATAATCATTTACTGTGGTTGCAATATGATATTAAATTGATGTTAATCATTTTCTCTATCCAGTCCTTTTTTTAATAACTTTTTCTTCAATACATTTATTACTGGCTCATTGCTCATTGGCGATCATTCTCTTGTAAATTAATTTAAACTCAACATTTTAAAAGTTATTTAAATTTCAAATTATCTATTATACAATTCTTAATTTCACAGTGAAATATTGCAAGTAATTTCAAACCAATTTACTGAAATATTTTAGAAAATTTCTGAATAAAATTTGATGCAAACTTTAATATTTTTTTCTGTATTATATCATAATAAATTCTAAAATTATCTGTTTTATTACCTCTCAGAGGAATTACTTAAGGTTTTGTTGATGGATTGTAAGTTAATTGCGTCATTTTTAATTAACGATCAAATTGCATGACCGTACTGAGCTTTTTATTAACTAACATGAATGCTTCCAATTCATGAATTATTTTTAGAATCATTTGGATTCATTTTTCCACTTGTACATTAGTTATATATGTCCTTTAAATTTTTATTTAGATGAAAATTTATTGAAATTTATTTAAATTCCGTCGAATTTTAACCATCTTCTGGTAATTTTGACCATAAATTTTCCACTCCGAAAAAAGTTCTGGTGGTTAGCAATAGCGATATTTTCAATTTTATTTCTGTGTGCTTTTCGCAGCAAAATTTTGCAAATTTTTCATAAGAAATTTTCTCAGGAAATTTTCCGGAAATTTTCTCAGGAAAGCAACTTATTCGTAAGATATAATTGTCTTTTTTATTATTATAAAATAGACTTGAAGATTGCTTTTTTGATCTTAGAAATTGTTCCAATTGTGTATTTTAATTAAATTAGTAAATTGTATGTGATCAGGATTATGACATCAATAGATTGCACTTCTCATTATTGAAATGTTGAAAAGATGTACAATAATTAAAATCAAATAACCATTAACCGATTTTAAGCCCTTTAAATTTAGAGACTTTTTAAAAGAAAGCTATGGTATTTGAAAGCAAATTTAGTTGTTATCTAAATTTTACAGAATAGAAAAAAATAATATGGCGATAATTACACTTTATGATTCAATTAAACTAATTTTATCACAAATTGAGATATTTCTGCAAACAGATTACAATACTATTACGACTAATAATTTTAAATGAAAATTAAACACACTGTAGTATTTTTAAGTATTTTATGGAAATTTACAAAGCAATTCCATAACCCACCGATAGCTTCTATCTGAAGACAAGATAATATCCTATAGTATGAATATTCCTCAAGTGACACAACATTATTATAGGATAAAATACAAATGACCTCTGATATTGCTATCCTTTTCTATCCGAATTGTATCGTATATCTGCACAGACAACAATGGTGATGTGACCAATGATACGAGATTATTTTTCTAAATTTTGTAAAAAAAATTTCCGAAATATTTATGAAATAACATATGAGAAATAAGAAGAAAGAAAAGAGACGACAAAAAAAACTAAGTTTCTGTAATTAAAATTTAAAACGAAATGTAAATTAAAGAATATTTTGACTTTAAAATTTTTTGAAAATAAAAGTTAGTAAGATAAAGCAAATCTGAATATCCGATAATCAAGAGGAAGAAAAAAAGAAAGAGAAGAAGAGGCAAAGAGAGAGAGAGAGAAAAATTCTATGAAAATGAACAAATTAAAGTGATTCAACTAGTGGAGGATGTTTTTGCTTATTGCAATGATATCCATCAAATTCATACATATATGAATAGATGTATTATTATTGTCAAATGGAAACAAAGAAATCATCAATTCAACGATAGGAATAATAAATTAGATATTGGTAAGATATGAGAGTAATTAGTAAAAATGCTAGACTGAATTCAAATCTATGAATAAAAGGGAGAAAGAGAAAGAAAGGGAGATTTGATGAGAGAATGAGGAGAGAATAAGCATTAATTGATCTCTTTACAGTGCAAATCTTTAAGATTTGAATTTCAAATTCAATCAGCCCCGTTGTTTGCTTAATTCAATGAATTCATCATTTTCAGATCTTATCAAACACTCGGTTGCATCCATTTCAATGATTTAAATTATTGAAATAATATTATGCGAAAATGATAATATTTTTATTGAAATTGCACAATAATTTAATTGTATATTAAAACAAATGATCAGTTTTTTTCAAAAGCTTAATTGATTTTTCACTTATTTATAGTAGTCATACGATTTTACCATGAAAAAGAGAAATCTCTCTTTAAATTAAATATAAATTGATTTGCAAATTAAAAAAAATTAAGAGTATCAGAATATTTGCTTGAATATCCTTACAAATGTTTGCTAAGAAGGAAAATGTCGAAAAATATTATCTTCGATCTGTAATTTATAAATTTTAAATTTGAAGTATTAATTTTACTTTCCGAATCTTAGATTACAATACATTTGCATTTTTTAAGTGATAAATAATTTTGGATGACGTCGTACTGCCAAAAATTAGTAGTACATGAGTAAATAAAGGATATTTTTTTTAATGCTAATAATGGTCAATTCTAAGTAAATTTAGTAATTAATCAAATTTAGCAATTGATCAAAATAATTGATCATTATTGGCATTTTTAACATTTATTTTTTTACGCTTTTATCAAATTGCTATTCAATGATTGATATTACATTGCTTTTATCTTCCGCTATTTCAACAATTATCACTTAAAATTTATTGTTTTATGATCTACAAAATTTAGATTTATAAAATTTATACCCATTTTATCTGCAATTACTTTAAATGTTAAATGTTGTATGCCACCATCTCCTTTTCGATAGTAGCATTTCGTAACTTTCTCCCATTTTTCAAGTAGATATGAAAGAAGATACGGTAAGTGTATCATACAATTTACGATTTCTATTCTTCCCTCTTTACCTATTCATAAAAGTAGTTAAACATTGGGCATATATTATATATTCATCCATAGGACCATATGACCCCATTAGTATCACAGTTTCAAGGTAATCTTTTTTTCTACCATCTCATTTTATCAATATTTCTGTTTTTATTTCGATATTTCTCAACTTTATTAAATTTACTATTATTTATGTTTTTGAGTCATATAAATATATAATCTTTTTTTGCCATGAATTATGTGTGAAATTCAATTTTTGTTTAATTTATTTAGGATAAATAAAAAATAGTAAATGTGAAATTAATGGAAAGATAAAAGGAATTGAATGAGTTAATAACACAAAACAAATGAGGATGCTTTGTAGAATTTTTAAAGATATAATTGGTTTCCGAACAAATGATATAGGATTGGCGGCATGTGTAAATAGAAGATTTACATGTCGTAAAAATGATATAATTGCTATACGACCCTCGTAATAAATATTATGAAAACAATAACATAATGATATTTTTGGATGAACCCGACAGCTTTTTCCTAACGCCTTAGAAAGGAAATGAAATTGAATGAGAATGAAATATGATTTTTTTTTTGGAAAGAATGGAATATGATTGAATATTGTTACAGTATATAACGATTGCATTCATTATCCTTTTAAACTGTCTAGAAATGAAAGAAGGCATTTTGCTTGATTTAAATGATAATAACTAATGCTCGTAAAAAGTTCGTTGAAGAGGAACCGCAAAGGAACGATGACAGAATTATCAAATGTACAATTACTCTTCATACTGTTATATGCGCCCTTTCATCCATCATCAACTTCTCTCATACCTATCCGGTGGTTTAGGCGCACGACAATGACACAATTACTTTCAATCTTGGTATCTATCGTATTAATTGTTTAGCGGCAAGGAATGACCTTCATTAAAATTAGCACCGAAAAGACAATAATCATCTCGTAAGAGCAAATTTACAAGAATCGAAACAGAATATGATGTCGAAATTAGGAAAATGCTATCCAAATTTCAATGTATTACTATTGTTTCTTAACAATCAAGTTTTCAGTTTGATTATTTCAAAACTGAATATATTAAAGTTATTTTAATATTTAAGATTGCATTAAAGAGTCGTTTCGCTAGTAATTCCACTGAAATTTCATATCTATTCTAAATGCAAAGTTTCACTTCATTTCAATATTTTGCTATAATTTAAAATACAAAGAATATATAAGCGTAGTTATAGCGGAATCTCGAGATGATGGTGCAATGAGGCGCTATCGGACGGCATTCAGTCGTGAGCAAATTAATCGATTGGAAAAAGAATTTGCACGTGAGAACTATGTATCACGGCCAAAAAGATGTGAATTAGCAACGCAACTCAATTTACCTGAAGGTACCATAAAGGTAAGTGAAAGGTTTCCATCTTGCATTTGTTTTGGTCATTTGATGATTTCTATGCTGATCATTGAAGCAACTGCTACTGCTTCTATAGGATTATGGTATCTCATCTGTTGAAGAAATACCTCGGATTTATTATAATTTGTCTGCGCAGTTGATCATCTTCATGATGTTTATATTTCATAATTTCATTTTAAAATTTAAAATTCATTTTGAACTTCATTTTACACATAATTTCATTTTAAAGACTAAACTTCATAATGTTCATAATAATTGATCATCTTCATAAATCACCGAAATATCATTTTAAAATCTATTCATATAACTGTCGCAAAATTAAAATTAGCATTGAATTTTAAAAAAATGAAATTTTTATCTATTTATTTTCTTGTCATTCATAATTTAGGATGACAAATGATTAATGAGAGTTCTTAGAGCTGTTTTAGTGAGACTAAAACTCTTATTAAGCAACTTCTAGATGCAGTTACTGTAGATTTAGGCGAACAAAGAAGACTGACTTGTCATTTTCCCCATGAGACGTCGATTTATAAGAGAATGCTTTGCGAAAATAAAATGAATTGGACTAAATGATATTGAAATCATATGCCTCTTTTGCTAAGGCTTTTCAGTTAAACATCTTAAATCTAAAGCAACCAATTTATTTGGTTTTTGAAAGATTTCAATAGTCTATAGCCAATCTCTTGTACTTTTTCGCATTTTAATTGCTTGTAAAGAAGACTGACTTGTCATTTTAGGCCGTCATGTTTGTCTTGTCATTTTAGACCATAATTCTTGCTATCGTTATCCATGATACGTGATCAGTCTAATAGAAGCATGGAAAGTGAGAGAGAGAGAGAGAGAGTGAAAATGAAATTTATGAATATTTCCAAGTCATATTCAATATATTCGTTTCAAAATTGACAATTTATCAAAATACAACCATCCCATCCGACTTTATAAGCATTCTAAACCATTCACTAATTTTTCGCTTCAAATAATCACCAAATATTAAAATTATTTTTTCTCTTTGATGGTATACTGTAGCTTCAATCAAAAATCCTATCAAAACAACAAACAGAATTTTTTGTTAAATAATCATCGAGAAAGCAAAATATTCAGCAGGAAAGATATGAAAAAGATAAAAGTAATTTACTCATAAATCAATAATGATATAAATGATATTACAATTAAAGTAATCCTTATCAAGGGGATTTTTCGTAATCGCTTCTAAAACTTTCAATTTTATAAGAGTGTAATTATAAAATTTTGCGTTCTTTTTATACCATCCTAATTTATTTCTTTTATTTAATTTTCATTCTGTCGGGAAATTCTTCGAGTGCTCTCATTTTACGGAATCAATGCGCTCCCAATATTGAAACTTCAAAACTTCGTGTTAAAAAAAAGACGTTCTGCTCTAAGAAAATTGAATTCAACAAAACATTAATATTATCTCAAAAATTTTGTTGGGAGTCACAATAAAAGAAAAAACAAAAATTGAAGATCAGAAATGATTGGTATGTTTTAAGTACTGCTGTTAATACAATGATAACAATAGCAATGCTGACATAATATTGAGAATCCATGCAGTGAAACTTCAACATTCTGGCTTTGAATTTTTTTGATGATAAGTTTGGCAGTTCTTTTGTCTTTATGTATCATTCATTTTATTTCTTCTAATTATTTATTTGAAAATTATTTCAGTAATTTTTAAATTCCTGCTACATACAGTGTTCCAAATCTTAAAAATTCTCGTTTAACACTTATTTGACACAGTCATTTTTTTTTCAATTTTTGTCAATTTTGTTTTGACAGGTGATTTAAATTTTGAACACGTTTTCAGGTATGGTTTCAAAATCGTCGTATGAAAGATAAAAGACAAAAGATGGCATCTCTACATTGGCCATTCTTTGATCATCATATTACCGCATATTTCCTTAATCCATTTTGCTATGAAGCATGGAGGTCATCCCTGATACCTAAATTGTGTGATCCGAGGTTAATTTGATATTATCCATTCTTCAAAAAAAAAACATAAAATTGTCACTCAAAAGTAAGGAATTGATAAACATTGACTGAAAAAATTACAAATATATTTTCAAACTTTTCATATGATACCTTCTTGTATGATAACTGTATTGTTAAATTTTAATATTAATCTATAACAATCAGATAAAATGATTAACTAAATATGTGATTAGTAGCATATTTTTTTTAAAACTTTTTTTTCTTCAAGCAGCAGTTTTTTTCCTTAATACTTAATTTATTGAAATTATTTTTTTTGAATTGTTTAAATTTTCAAATTTAAACGTTGGATTTGAAATTTCGAAAATCATTCTTGTAGTATTACACGTCCATTTCTTGCTACCGCTGGATCAATGCTCGGGTCAGTAGCAGTAGGAACAGATACAAATATGGGAATAATACCTCGGCCAGCAATATGTGCCAATCCAGCTGCTATCAATACTGAACCAACTCGAGAGCACATACAAGAATCTCTCGAATCCATGCCTCTACAATCACCCGCTGAATCAAAATCATTCCTATAGATCGATGGAACTAAGAATGTGATATCCATACTTTTCTATATACCATATGTTGAACTGATAGAAAAATCCTTTTAAAATAGATGTCATTAATTGTGTCATCTTAAAATGATTTACATCAGGATGAACTATTGGAAATATGCATAATTTATGTAAAATTTAAAATGATATGTAAAGATTCAATTTAATATTTTAATTTATATAATATAATACAACGAAAACAATTCTTACGCTGGATTAAATACAAGTAAATACTTGACGATCATATTGTCAGTGAGATTTGATTGAATAATTAGAAGGAAATTTTTTGTTAGGCAACAAAACCAAATGAATCACAAGTGAAGAGTAAATTTTTTTTTCATTTCATCATAGTTTAATTTGAATTTTTCAACCTATAATTTAATAAAATCCTAGGTCTAGCACATTTCAACCGCCTTTTAACTAATTTTAGTCCCATTTAATTTCTCGATGTGAAACTTTGGAAACATTTGAGGAAATTCTTTCGCTTAGTGACTAAACAGGAAACATTGAAAAAAATTTCTAAGACCTCATTTGCGATTTTTTTGTATCAAATTCGAAATTCACCTCACTTCCCATGCCATAAATGTGAAACCCGAAATTGTGATTATAAGAACTCGAGAAGCATATAAAGTGTCAAACAGGTTTAAATTATAGAATGCTTTAATTTCATCGTTTCTTGAATGTTATGTTTGCGTTTCCAAATGCGTTGACTTCAGTATCTTTTTGTATATTTTTATATAAAGTTTTGACTTACTGTCTCAATATTCTATTTGTTTTTAGCAAAAACCGAAATGGAACAAAATAGAAAGTGAACATGGAATCTCACAAACAGGCGAAATACTAATTGCAAAACTCCTTTGTTATTTGCCAAATTATTATTCGTAAAGTGAGGTTGCAAGTAATAAATTAACATAAGTGAACATAGATTTGTTGCAGAAAATATTTTTCAGAACACATCATTCATATTAAAAAACTACCTAGGAGATAATGAAAAAAGTATTTAAAATGCCGTTCCTCAGAAATTTAAAACAAGAACTTCCATAAGAAATTGAATTCTCAAGAAAGTAATTAGAGATGATAAAAATTAATAAAGCACAAAAACAACTTTCCCAATAAACACATATGCTAAATATGCAAGAATCCAACAGGCCAGAAATTTCTTATTTGTTCTGGTGTCAGAAGGGGAATAAAGTCTGATCAGCAACAAATACAGTAAGATAAACATTAAATTAATAAGATTTATAAAGAAAAAAGATATGTATTTTCGTATTTCCATTAGGTCAGGTTGCTATATATAGAAATTGTAAATTTTCACCATTGGACTTTGCCGTATTAGGACATGTTCTCAAATAAATCAGGTTCTATGGTATATTATCTTTATGACTGATAACATATATATAATTTGGATAATTATAAATAATAATGAACAATAGCAGCATTTAAATATATTCCTATTTGAAACGGTTATGCTTTGTTTTATAAGCAACGTGCTTAGTTAATGGACAATTATTTTGTTTTAATTTTGAAATTCGCTTAATTTTTATTTATTATTTGACAATAAAATTATTCTGTGAAACAATTATTTCTATGAGCTTTACTTTTCCGTTATGGAATAACTTTGGAGAGCTGAATTCATTTCATCTAAAATATTTTGGCGGTATTATTTTCTTTGCTGTGTATGATTTATTAAAAAGTGCACTATTTACAGAAAAAAATAATTTTTAGAAAAGCAGTTATAACTTCTCGATTTCGGCAGTCAACAGATCAATTTCCTTCGTAATAGTTTCCTTTCGCGCGATTTTTTCGAGTTGTGTTTTCTCTGGATTTTCCAGCTCTCCACTTCTGATCCTTTCCTACACTAATCCTTATTGTTTTATATGTAATGAAAGGATACAAGAATGCAAAAATAAAACGCAAAGTGCAGTGGCATAACATTAAAAAAAAATAAAATTCAACATTTCAAAATTAATCGAGAGTTATGATTGGCTTCTGAAATGTAATTCGCTTAGAGTCAGTTAATGCAGAAATGATAAAAAAAGAAATATCCGCTTACCTCTAGCACTTCTATATCTCGTAGCTTCCTATTCAAATTGTTAATCTTCTTTTCAATACATTCACGAGGAGTGATTGGAGCATTTGGTCTCAATGTTGCAGCAATCGGTTTTTTCAACTCTTGTTCCTTAGTTTTCTGAAGAAAAGAACTAAATATCACAAGGTTTACTTTCTGAACAATAGCTATGATTCACGGATTGTCACTTAATTCTTGAACAAATGAACAGTGAGATGGTTACATAAAATTTCTTTAGCACTTCACGAAATCAAATCTGTATGTAATAAACAATATGTACAGAAATTGTTTTATTTCATATATTACCAGACAGTTATTTTAGTAACTTACAAATTATCAAGTATTATGCACCGGGATTTCTTCAACATTTTTAAAGAAAGCTTTCCAGATCTCAGCCAATCTAGTTTCACTTGCCACCAACAAGATTCACAGTGTTAAACTTGATGAATTTCGAATTTACACTTCTTACCCCGGGATAAAAAAATGACCTTTTTAGATTTCACAACTTCGGTGGGCGACCAACCAACCGGATATGTAGTTTTGTTGCTCATTTGTTGACCGCGAGATTCGTACCTGGGTTGCTCTTCTTGTGGGATGTAACCATCTTTCACTCTTCTTGCTTTTCTCCATGTTCCATCAGCACGTTGAGAAGCTGCTATATATGTTTCACCTCCAATGAGCTTTTTCTGATAAATGAGCAAAAAGATCATGATATAAGTCAATTTAATTCCCTACAACTTCAAGCGACGAAAACTATCACATGAAAACTGCGCGTAACAGTAAAAGTTCAGGACTGACTATAAACCATCAGCTTCGTTCAAACCTCGTTGAAAATACACTAATTAGTGAGACTCAATACATACGGCAATTACTCATAGGTAGGAAAAGCACGACACTCACTCACCAGTTTTAGTCTTTATACGAACGTCTCCAATGAAATCTTTTGATGACATAGTAACATGGAGTTCCTAAAAAGAACAATAAACGTAGAAAGCTCACAATCCGATATCTGAAAGGATAAGCCGCCAGCAACAATACAAGGTTTCTCCAATTCTTTTGCATTATAAACTGCACCGTCTGAACATCGCATCAATAAAAGCAACGGTTTTCCTTTAATTCATTGAATTGTGATATTGAAAAAAATGGAGACCAATAGATATCGCTAATGCGCCCACCCATCCATTATAAAAAAGAAATACTTCGTAATTGAAAAATATGATACAATCGGAATGTATTTACCCATCCATCTATCCGAAAGAGGGACATGAACAAAATGACTTCTAAAATTAATATGCACTAAGTGCAAAATTTATTTCCCGTATGACAATATGCAAAGAGCATGATATATAAAAAAACATAAATTAGACTAAGTCATAAATAATCTTGGCGAGAAATTATTCGTTACATATTTTTCATAACAAAGCATTTAATGTAAATATAAAAACGCAAGACATGCTTACAATCATTGATATCATTGTTTTGTAAAATTTCATACCCGAATATATGAGAGAGAAATCTTCCTAACTAGTAAGAGTCAATCATTACTAAAAACAACAAAACAGTCAACATAATGGTTTTTACTCTCGCCACACTTTGGTAAAGTCGACAGATGACAATCACGATTATTACACAGGGCTAGCTTCTTTCACATTCTGATTTGGAACCACAGTAATTTGTACAACAACAATACAGTGTGCTACAGTTCAAAAATATTTTAAAACAAATGATAAGGTGTACAATCTATACGAAGTTATCAATTCTCGAATTTAGTATTTTCAATTTCGCACTTAATAAAATAAATAATCACAGATACGTGCCAATATAGAACGAATAAATAAAATGTAATGGGAAAGGGAAACTAAACTTTAGAAAAAGCAGTGGCTCAATACATGCAGACAAGGAATATGAAGGAACAAACAGAAAAAATATCATCGGGAATACGTTGTAAAAGAGAAACTAGTGCTTTTCCTGCAAATTTATAAACTCCTCAGAAAACACAGCATAATATGGGACAACAAGGAATCGGAGTTGTGTTCACAAATATTGAAGACTCCGCAAGTTCCACAAGTCATTCCACAAGTCATCTTTCCGCAATATTTTCTTATGCAGGAAATGATCCAAAGTATAGGCTTCTGTTCTTTGAAAATAAATTCTTAAAAATAAACACTAAAAGATTAAAAACTGGTATAACTTCCATTTTCATCCAAAAAAAAATAACAGGATCAATATCCTAATCCTAGCAACATTAAAAATGTCTGGTAGGCTTAACGATTAACACCACCCATTTCCCTTACTACAAAAGACTTCCGAATGATAATTAAAACCAATCAATTTCAAAGGTAAATCAAATGATTCTAATTACAATGTACACATATGCAAACCCGACGATTTACAATTTAAATTATTAAAAGAACTTGAAATAATCAAAAATAGTCTTAAAGCATTTGGTCATAAATTCAACAAACAAAAATAAGCGATGCTTATGATTTTAGCCGTTTTAATCCGTGATTTACAGAAGACAAATGAATAAATAAATAAACCTTTCGTCAGTTTATCAAATCAGGATTGATTACATCGCATCGATCTCCACGACAATGTGGACAATACCATTTACCTTTCGGCTTCTGTCTTAATTGGACACATGGGAAATGATACCATTCGTTACATTTTTTATTCTCACAGAGAATCATATCGCCATAAGAAACCTAAAGAAATAATTCAAATTTAAATTAGACAGAAAACACAAACAAGTATGTGTCAGAATAAAGAAGAATTTCAAACAAAATTAAGACGAAGGGTTCATTGTTCATACCACATTATAATATGAACAAACAACATATATGTGTATATACTTACTTGCCGACATAAACAATACAAGGTATCGAGAACATTCTCGCCTTCTACTGTTTCTGCTACAACAGAAGTTACATTGCGGGGTTTCCTCGGCAAACGCGGTCTTCCTGCACCACGTTTCTTTTGTATAGAACGTCCTTCATTCATTTCTGGTACTTTTATTTTCTTCCGACGTCCCGATAAATACTAAACAGAAACAAATCAGAAATCGAAACGTTCCAAATAACGACTTCAGATAAGATGCAGACTGGCAGAAATTTACAAATACCAGCTTTTTTAATTTTCATTTTGAAATTAAAGTAAAAGCTAATATTACTGTGCAGACGAGTCAAGCTTATTTATGTGAAAATAACTTCAATGATCTACAAGAACAATGTTCATGAAATTGTATGAATTGTTAATTGTTCAAGAGCAGTGATCAGGTACCGCCACCGAGTACAAACCGAATTATGAAATGGTAAGAGAGTTTGTTTGCAACCTATGAAAAAAAAATATCTTATAGATCGTTTAAACAGAAAACATTACAAAGTGTTAACCTGATCTGACGCTATCGGTGGAGAAGGAGAATCTTTTGATTTTCCTTTTACAATAGATTGCGATCGTGTGTCCCTTTCGATCCGACGTATATTCTCTCTTGTAATTGGAGCCTGACGTTTTGATCGAGGTCCCTTTGATTTAGTTATCTGTTCTGCAAAAAATGATGTTCATAGTAACTAAGGATTAAAATTCATTAATGAAATCAATGCTGTTTAATCGCAAAGTTGCGTAATATATGCAAGAGACGTCTGATATCTGAACAATGAATAGAAAAAATTTCTGAGGATGATCAGTTATGGATGTTAGAAACAATTCTTAAAAAGACCACAAAATCAGAGCATCAGCTTTAGTTATAAAGCTGAAAAACATTTACAATGAAAGTTTGTACCCACGATATTAAGCAGACAAAGGAAATTATTTTTGAATTAAATGCATTCTTCGAACAAAATTTTCCCCTCCTCCCTCTCTTTGATATCTCTGGACTTTGTTTTTTCTTTCCTCATTTCTTTCATTTTTCGTTCTCACTATTTAACTTCTCTTGCTTTCTGATAAGCCACTGACTTCTCCCTTTTCCTCGTCTTGCTATCTTCTGCGCCTTTCCCTTTTCGACAACAAGTTCTAAATTGATAGAAATCCTATTCAGTCATTTTGAACTTCACTGTTCAGTTTTTTAAACTGCAAATCTTTTTTGCAATTTTTTCAAAAAATCGCGCAACAAAGGATTTTCGTAGCTAAAAAAAGTTATTTCCATTATTTCTAAAGTTGGTAAATAGTTAGATTTTTTTCAGCCAAAAGCGCTTACGTTTGCTTTGTTGTGGATCAGTTTGTCGACCAATTAAATTCTGCAACTTTGTATCTACGTCAAACATTACGCCTGACTTCCAAAATGCTAGATGTTGTGCCATACGCAGTTCGTTTTCCAAAGTATCGAATAATTCATCAACTTGTTCACGATTCATTTCCGTCTTAAATTTTGCAGATTATAAAAATCTTTCATTCTCAGCTAAATTGATGTAGGCTGGAAAATAAGAGAAATTCTGCTTTCATGAATAATTGGAACATTGAGCATCATCGTAAGAAACCAACTTGAAAAAATTTACCTTGAAAATAGAAAAAAAATTGACAAATTTTCTGTTTTATTGGACAAACGAAATACTAACCAGTCCTTCATTGAAAGTATCCTGGATTCTCTCTACTTCTCGCATGACCGCTTGATAGGCGGCATCTAACTCAACCATTTTTTGCAACGGTTTCTGAATTCCCTTTACATTTAAGGAAAAAGTACTGAATATCAAGCTGTACAAGTTACGACAGAAATAATTGGGATTTTACCGTATAAAAAGGATATGCTTTGACAGAAAAATATGTTAGTGAAGCAGTGTACTCTAATTCCATAAATTGCTACTAAAATTAGATCTAAGAATTTATAGCACATTTTATAAGTCGGCACTGAGATAAAATTAAATCATTATACCGATAAGGAGGTCAAAGCAATAGTGTCAGTCAACATCTCCAAATTTTAACGATTTGCCAATATTTGTTACCCAGTATAAGCAATCGTTTTTGCGGTAACGTTTTTGCGCTGAAGGACTGTCATTCCCTCTCCTTAAACCATCTTTATTGATATCTTAAATTCTTGAAAATTCTCAATATTTGAAGTGTTCCAACCTGAATTATATCCACTGCATCAAATAGGCGTTTCACAAGGTCCTTCGCATTCGGCGGCATATTATCAAGTCCTTCGTAACTTGTAGACGGCTTAGCTTCATCCATCTCGAATGACTTATCAACAATCTTATCTCATCATATTACGAATACTGAGACATTTCACAAAAACTGAAATTCAATAATAATGAAACTGAAAAAGTGCCATGGCATATCAATATGAGGAATAAATCTCTGCATTTCATACACTACGAAACATAGAAGAATATAGAAGAATAATGATTTATATAAAATGATATAGAAGAATAATGATTATCAATTGTATAAATTCTTATTTGATAACAACTGTATGCTAAAAATAATGTGATAGCAGCGAAATATGATAAAAGTTAATCCCAGAAGGTTTAAGTAATCTGAGAAGGAACTTTATTGCATTCCACGAGATCAAATTGCTATACAATGTAAATATTATCATTTTTGGGTGAATAAAGTAGGATTGTAAATGAACAGTTATCTTGAATCTTTCTAAAAATAATGTAACAAGAAAATGAAAGATGCAGTGATTATGCGATCCATGAACTGAGTGACTAACTAGCGCAGAGTATTCTGGAGTTACAACAAGAGACAAAAAAGCGAATACGATAACATGGTGGACATACCATTATACTTCAAAAAAAAAAGAAACTATATTGCTCAAAAAGTGGGTATAAAGTATTATTTATTTTTGGAAGTATCTATTCAGAAAAATGCTTATTTTTATTCGGTATTGGCGAATTTTTTAGACATCGTAACCAGTTCTCAATATTTGCACAGAAATCGGCATATATATTCTACTGGCATAACATACTATCTCAGCAAATTTACTTCACTAATTTACCTAACTGTTTGCGCTATACCAAATTTACCCAAGCACAGCACCATCATGCAGAACCAAATGTCGCAAGTAATATTTGCGCCTTAAGGTCAATACGTGCTCAACCTTGCTATGCTACAATTGCTAGTTCGCAATGAAAAATATTTATCCTAAAGCTATTTAAGCTTAGTTACTTAGCAAGATTGAAGATAATGTCGGTCATTTATGGCAGTTTTCTTAAAGCTAATGGTTCGTTAATTTAGTGAGACGTTCTTATGATCTGTGAAATTTAAGATAAAAATGAAAGTTGATATAATGTTTGATACATTGGACATTTTGGACGTTAAACGTAATGCTTGGCGTTGAATTAAATTACAGGACTTGATTGGCCAACAAACTAGTTCATAACAAAGCAAGTGTAAGCGCTTCTGATTGCAAATTTGCAAAACATTTGTAAAATTTAAAAGTAATGAAAACAATTTTTTATCGATTGCCAAAATCCTTTGTCGTATACATCGTAAGAGAAAATAAGTTTTGTTGTTTACAAAACTGAACGACCAAAAATAATTGAATAGAAATTGTCGTTAACTAAGAGCTATTGTCGAAGAAGGAGAGGAGTAGAAAAGAAAATACAGAAAAAGAGACAGAGAAAGCAGACTTACAATTATAAAGGAAAAGAAATTAAATAATTGGAATGAAAAGTGAAAAAGCAAGGAAAAAAATTGGAATAGCAATTCTCTATTTATTCATTTCCTCTACAATCAGTAACATATATACATATCATTCAACAGGTGATTTTAGATTTTTAATTTGTTTCTGTTTAATATTTATAGGATGTCGGAAGGAAATAAAAGTGCCAGAAGTGAATGAAGGACGTTCTATACAAAAGAAACATGGTGCATCAAGATTGCGTTTGCCGAGGAAACCCCACCAAGTAACTTCTATTGTAATAGAATTTTTTGTTTTTTTTTTTGAGCTATACCAATGCACTTTGCTATTTTATTTTTGCATTCATGTATTCTTTCATTACATATAAAGCAATAAGAATTACTGTAAGAAATAATCAGAAGTGAAGAACTGGAAAATCCAGAGAAAACACAACTCGAAAAAATCGCGCGAAAGGAAACTATTACGAAGGAAATTGATCTGTTGACTGCCGAAATCGAGAAGTTATAACTGCTTTTCTAAAAATTATTTTTTTCTGTAAATAGTGCACTTTTTAATAAATCATACACAGCAAAGAAAATAATACCGCCAAAATATTTTAGATGAAATGAATTCAGCTCTCCAAAGTCATTCGATAACGGAAGAGTAAAGCTCATAGAAATAATTGTTTCACCGAATAATTTTATTGTCAAATAATAAAAATTAAGCGAATGTTCAAAATTAAAATAAAATGATTGTCCCTTTAACTAAGCATATTGCTTATAAAACAAAGCATAACCGTCTCAAATAGGAATATATTTAAGTGCCGCTATTGTTCATTATTATTTATAAACATCCAAATTATATATATGTTGTCAGTCATGAAGATAATATACCACAGAACCTGATTTATTTGAGAATATATCCTAATACAGCAAACCAAATAGTGAAAATGTCACAATTTCTATATATAGCAGTTTAACCTAATGAAAATATATCTTTTTTCTTTATAAATCTTGATAATTATAATGTTTATCTTACTGTATTTGTTGCTGATCAATTTTATTTTCCTTCTAATACTAAAACTTTTTTGGGGATTCAATTTCTTACGGAACTTTTTAAATTTCTGAAAAATGAACGACATTTTTCGCCCAAAAGGTATTTTAAAAAAGATTTTCGCCTAAAAGATATTTTTAAAAAAAAAAAAGAATTCTGGTATTTAAGAAAAAGAATTCTAGGTGAGAAAGCTCTCCTGCTACCTTCAAAAACTGCTTGCAATGTACTGGATATAATCTTCATATCGGTTTCAATTGTCTTTGCCCAGTTTTCAACGTCCCCAATTTCCTGAATAATGATAGGAATCAAAATAAAAATGATAATAATGAATATATATAATTTATTAAAAATTACGATTTTTTCTACCGAAATCCGCTCTCCGGCTATATTAGGTTCAGCCACCTCAAAAAAATAGGAATTTTCATACAATGAGTAACAATAGTATAAAATTTTTTTCTCTGCACATTATTTCAGAATCTAAATTCTGGTCCTAAACTTCAATCAAATATATACTGTGAGGTTTATGATGCCAATCTTTCTCTTAACTTATTTCTGACCAATCATTAAGCATAAAAATCTTGTAACAGTGTTCTAGATATGAACATTTGATGTTATTGTGCTGCACAATAGATTCTTTCGAATACGAACTTTTAAAGCTTGATTGAGTGAATCGGTAATCTGTATCCATTGCTCCGTTTGTTGTGCAAGTTCTATGGCATTTTTCTCCAACTTCTTTACCTCTACATCCAGTCGTTTCTGATTGTTATAAGCTTGGGAAACACTAGAATGAGCTGAATATGAAACAATTCTTTTGAGAACTTCAAGAATTTGATAAATAGAATAAGAGAAATAAAAAGCGAATACGGAAATGGGAAATGTATTGTAGAAGCACAGACAAAACGCATAAAAGTTTATAATTAATTTTTATGCCAAAAGTGTAGTGGTATTTATAATTAAAATAAAACACTAACGAATAATTCAGATGATCGACGACAGCACCTGTTAAACTCTGTGCCGCTACGATGGCTTCATTTTTCCTTTTCTCTGCATTGAAAATGATTTAAATTACTTTGCTAACTTACAGTAAATTGCATCTTCTAATACTGGACGTATTAAAATAAATCACGAAATAATAACTGAACTAATTTACAAATCAAAATATGATTGAGAAAAACAAAAGTAATATGTATTTACCTGTCAAGAATGCAAAAATATAAGGATAAATGTATTTACCTTGCATTTCTCTTCTTAGTTGCTGAGCAGCATCATGCTCTCTAAGCATTTTTGTTAACATTCTCCCTCACCTGTAATTTAACAGGTATAAAACAATCGAGGAAACTATCGAGGAAACTATCTTTTTGAGAAATACACTAACTTCACTGAAATACACTGATGAAACAACGCAAAAACATGAAGCTTAGACTAGTCAATAAGATTATAGCAATATCTTGCTTCTGAATTTCGAATAAAGCTACAAATGAAGTTGATCGATTAAAAAATAGCCGTAACAGATTCAGACCATAAGCCACCATCTGCCGAAATAAGTTTCAACCAACATCGTATTTCAACCAATACTTCAGGCTTTCAATGTTGACCATTCGATTATGTTAGATAAAATAAAAGTGAAATAAGTTGCTCTGCCAAATGGAGTATAACGTATTTAACTCATAATATTACAATAGTGACACAAATATGCCTTTCACACTTGGTGCAAACAAAGTAGCTTTTATTTTGAATTTATTTTTAACCATCTGAAAACAAACTCCTTTTCGTTGAAAAAGACGAATGAGTTTATCATTTTTTCTTCAAATTGAAAAATTGGAAATTACGTGAAAACTACATACAAATTTTATATAATTCACAAATTTTCACAAATGTAGCGCATTAATATCAAGTTGAAATCTGAAAAAGCAGTGATTGCACTAATAAAACAATAATGGTTATTTATTAGTAGAAGGCAACTAAATATGTGGCTGCACACTTCGTAAGGCACTGATTTGTTCACGTCCAAGAAAAAGTCGCTCATCAATTTCTTGTCGTTCGATTGTTAGACGTTTCCAGGTTTCCTTGTAAATCCTACAAAAGAGAACACGTCAATTTCTAAGTTTAAACATCAGATTCCCTTAAATTCATTCATCCTTTGAACCATTAAAATCTTAAAAATTTCATCAACAATCAGAAAAGTTATAACTGACGTTGACAGATGAGGATATAAATTTCAAGAAAATTAGGAGCAGAAAAAATCTACCTCCACTGTGATCTTCGTTCATCGTTTAATCTTGAAAAGATATATTTATCAACTTCAGCATCACGCCTATCGAAAGCTTTTCTCAGTATTGTCTGGTCATCTAGCTGTCGTTTCAGACGCTCAATACGAGCACTAATAAGCTCTTTGTCGACATTCTCATTACTCATCGAAATTGAATGTAAGCGATCTAACTGCATCCGTAACCTTGTTTCAAGTCTAAAAGACAAATCTCCACAAATTAATTCTAAGTTTAGCTGATGATTTATACACTTGAGAAAAAGTCTTAAAGTAACTAAAACATTGGACAAAAAAATATTTTTTTGCAAAACCAATCATTTTAAAAAGATGAAAAGAATTAAACGAAAATAGTTCAGTTTAAATCAATTCGCAAAACACTTTAAAAGTATTTTAATCAAATCGAATTATTCTTTAGGATGATTTTCCTTTCTACTATTTCCCTCCAAAATTCAATAACGACTCATAGTGTTTTTAAACCGAAGGACATTCACTTTATAACGCATAAATTTCAAAGAAATGAAAATTTTCCTTTTAAAGTCAGACACCTAAAAAAAATGTTAAAAAAAATATTGCATAGAAATAGTCAGCCTCTACAACTTGAAATAAATTATTCGTCCTTCAACCTATTCCTTGTTTTATACGCTTCCTTTTCAAATATTTCAGATTTATGTTCGATTATAGTGATCAACAATAGCATTTTTGTCAAATTATTGTAATCTGAACATAGAAGTATAGTTTACCTGCATAGCTGTGAATTTTGTGCGAGGTTCTTTTCAATTTTTTCTAAAATAGCTGAGTCACCAGTTTGTGTTAAATCACTGAATATTTCGTTTTTTAGAGTTTCGTTTAGATTAAAATCTTCATCAACTGTATTTCGTTCCTCGTCCAATATTACAATTTTGCGCGAAATTGATTCGATAAGCTACAAAAAAAGTTTGAAAACTAAGAAAAGTAACGAGAGACAAATATAAAAAGTTGAAAAAACAAGCAGAGACATTTATTAACATTAAAGTAGATATCTCAATAGCAAACTACATTTGCAGAGAGTTAAAAAACGCAAAAGTTTATAAAAACATGAAAATTTCGAAATTTCAGCATCTATTTCTGCAGTCTCAGACTTAATTTCTAACCTTCTTACGCTTCGTTTCCAGTTGTTCAACTTCTTCATCTGTCAAACTGGACTGCATCAGAGCAGTATGAAGAGAAATGAATGATGGGGTTGAAAATAGACGGAAGCTAAAACAAAGTAAAATAACAACTTAAGTTAATAATATAATAACTATAATTTAAATAGTATAATAATTATATAATTTGTAACCGTCCTAATGCACTAGCATTTAATGCTATAGCAAGTGGTAATACGGCTATTTAAAACTGTTAAATTTCAAATAGAAATTTTTTTCTAAAAGTTCCACATCTTGAAAAATTTTGGATGATCCAAAAAATAAGTTTTAAGCTGCTTATAATCCAAAAAATAAGCTTTAAACTACAAACTAGATATTTGAAGTTTGTAGTAATTGCACTGTACAGTAATTTTTATTGCGGATGGAACAGAAAGGAAGAAATGATTTGTGGTTCCGTGAGATAGATGATACCAGAAAATTTGACCAACTAAATAAAGAATAAATCCGAAATGTGCAAACCTATTGCTAGTTGATGGTGATGACTGCGTTGACGGTGAAAAAAGATTTAAACTCGATGTACTCACACCAAGTGGAGTTAATGAAGCAACTTCGACAGAGGCAGATGTAGCGGATAGGATTAACTTCGCTGGTTTTTTTGGTACCACCGGTTTCTCGCGTATTTTTTCCGATGTAATATCAGTGTTAGTATTGGTGTTTGCTGATGATGTTAACACAGTAGCAACCATGCTACTGGCTGGTAGGCTTGATGGCATTGGATGGACCTGTACCGTTGGTTTACCACCTATAAAGTAAAGAAAAGATAATAGCACGAAGGGAGATTAACAGCAGTATTAATAAGTTTTGCATTAAAAAAGAATAACAGCATGATAAAATGGGTAGAATAAAATGATTTCCTTTCGTCAATATTTTGATGAGAAGTAATCCTTGCAAAACATACAATTACCTAAATAATAATAATAAAGAATATTCAGTCAACAAGGAATAAGATTCTTAGGAATTTAAAATGATATTCGAAATATATACACAATAGGTACCTGAATGAAGAATGATCGTTGAAAAAGAAACCTGCTTCGATTTTAAATAGTTAAGAATAGCTTTGTCAATCTAACAAGGATTACATAACAAGAGTATTTGATAATGAAGGACTTCATTAAAGGAAGTCATAAGAAAGGAAAAAGAGACGTCCTTACACTTCATAATAAAATAGTTTTAAAATGTTTAAAAATTGAGTAATTTATGATCCTATCAATTTAACAGATATAAATATTCGCCATATAGCAGATACTTATAATAAACTGTGTAATCCAGTTTTCCTGATCTGAATCAAAATAACAAACAATGAAGGAATGAAATTACGAGTGAAGATGTTATTCTGATAAGAGCTTTGTTCAGGATTGTTCACTTTTATATTACTTACTTACTTGGATGTTCACAGTTTTGTATGAAAGCATTTTCTTGCATATTTTGAAAGTTTGCTTAAAGTTTCAAAAATTAACTTTGAAAATCAAAAGTTTCATACAGAAATTCCTTTGGTGAGAAATAAGATCAATCTAACGAAATCAAATATGTCAAATCAAGCATATTTTAGCAGAACTTTCAAAAATCATTAATTTATATGCGTGCACTCAGATTTTTTGACCAACTAGCAAATTTTTCGACAGTCTGCTTACCAAAACAGAATGTCATATTTTTTTTCGAGATAGAAAATAAAAACCATATGGAAAAAATTACCAGCAATTGTTGATGAAGCAATGCTGGTGCTATTTTGAAATGTAGCTGGCGTAAATGTCGCTTTACCCATAGAAGTTATTGATGCTGAGCGCACAAATGTATTCCTATAAAATTCCAGACTTATACTAATTAATGAAATTTTTACATAGCTTTAAAGCTTAAAACAATTGAAAATTTGCAACCATAAGACAGATTCTACCTAGATAAAGAAGTGACGGAAGGAGAAGTAACAGGAAAAGGCAGTTCTTCTGGTAAAATTGATTTGTAACTGCCGGAATCAATCAAAGATCTATAAGCATTTTTTTCTGGTCCTGGTTGTGTACGGTTACGTTCCACATCGCATGAGCTAACATTAGCCGAAATAGCTTTTAACCATCTGTAATGTATCTAAATGCAATGTCAAAAAATATAATAATGAAAATACAGTATGATGAAGTTGTAACAAAAAATATTACCAAGATGAAAAAATATGCATGGGCACTATTTCGGAAAGTATAGACAAATGAAGTACTCGTTTAATTTCAATTTTAGCTTTAGAGGAGAAAGAAATCTAGAAAAGGGTTAATCCAAAAGTAATTATTTACATCATCATGTACCAAGGAGGAAGAATACGAGTGCAAAATTCAGTCAAAAAAATTCAGAAATAACAAAAAACAAAAGATAACTTCCTCGAATTTCTTGATCGAAAGATAATTCAGTAATCTTATTATATGATCACACTGACTCTGATTTTCTCAAGTATTATATTTTTTACAATATGTTCATTAATAAATGCTATAGGCATAAATTTGGAAATAATGATAAAATTTCATCCATCACCATCTTTTTATATGTAGCAAACACTTTTTTATTAATTCGCAATTTAAAAAATTTACAGTTGCTACATCTATTATTTAAATATCCTGTCCACATTTATTATTGTAGCTCTAGTTCTGATCACTTAACGACTTACTTGCTTTTCATTCATAAAGTCTTCGAATTCATAACTGAAGATGAACTATTTCCCATTTAATTAGACTTCATCAATTTATCCAAATAGAAAAATGACGAAATAACTTCTTTACTATCTTTGTTATCATAGTGTATCGTTGTTTGCTAATAAATGTTCCGAAACAGCCTTTTTTTTATTTTATTTTTTATAGATTCTTTTGTTAAGAATGTTGCTGCTTTCTGTTATAGATATTCAATACATACTTCATATTCCTACATTTCATATGAAATGAAAGCAAACGCACTTCTGCTCCTGTCGTTGCCGTATTCTTTTCTGTGCACCAGAAGGTTGTCTGTGTAACATGTGGCCTTCAGTTTGAGCAATATGAGCTAATGAACGTGTTGACTGAAACAAAAAAATATTTGTGAATTTCGAAAATCTATTAAGCATCAACTAAAACCGGTAGAATTGAACATAAAGAGAAATGGAAGGAAAACCTATAGCATAGCTCTTACATAATTACAATCGATGATTTCAACTTTGAAATCACTTTCAAATTTGGAAACATTGTTCTAAAATTTTACATTGACAAAATAAGTGGAATTTAAAATTCATATTATAAAAATATAAGCTTTAACAAGCGTGGCGAAATGTGTAAAGAATTTGTAAACTTCGAAAATGCTAACGGGATGATGATAATTAACATTTCAAAGATTATCACAAACATTACCAGACATTGCTAACTAAAATTCCAGTCATGAAATTATTTTGTTTATTCATATTGATGCTTTCTTAGATGTGTTGTTTGAAATGAATTTCATCCTATGCAAATAGCAGACAAACGTATATATGTATATAGTACAATATCAAGCTTATCATAGAACACGTAGTTTTTTAGCGAGTTTATATTCATAATTAAGTTACTCATTTTTTCCATATCTCAATAACATCGTTAATTGCGTACTTCAAATTAATATCTTTAAAAACGAGTTTCGAATTTGAAATTATTGATATAAAATTTTAGAGAGAAAATTTAAGTTTCGAAATTTGAAAGTAAGCTTCAAAACTGTCCCTAAATCAAAATATCGGGTGATAATTACTGTTTTTTTCCAAATCATTTCTTAATGATAAAGTTATGGACTTGCTTATTTCTATCGACAAAAATCGAACTTATTCCAAAAAAAAATTGATGTTGAAAAGCAAAGCATAATTCCTAAAATTGACAGCTAAATTTATCGAAAATGGAAACAAACATATTAGTCAAATATTAAAAATGTCACCGATAAAAAAAATTTTTCAAAAACTTCTATCAGAAAAAGCATGCCATTCAGAATATGAAATTTGACAAAATTTTTGGAACTTTTTTTTTGCAAACCTGTTGTAACTGCTCGAAGATTTTTTTACTTGTCACACGATTCTTGTTTGCCAACGTTAATGCATCGCCATTATCACCATATTTCATTTCAAGCATTGTTCAAAAATCTAATCATCTGTTAGTATCTCTGAAAATTACAAAATTTCCGAGAGCGGAAAAAAAAATGAATAAATAAATAAAACAAAATTTCACGCTATTGTCCCATTTCTAAAGTCTAAAAATAAATTTAATGTCATATTATGAAGCGAAAAAAATGAATAATAAAATGACATACTAATTCATTTGGCTATAATCGTCCATTATCATCCGAAATATTAGTCAAATATTAAAAATGTCATCGATAATTTTAGATATATTTTTTGAGTTAAGTGCAAACAAATTCATTATTTGGAGAGGAATGGGCGAAAGAATATATAAATTAACATTGAAAATTGTAAAATAAAGTAGACATGGGATAGGAATGGAGTTGTCAGGGAAACCAATGAGAAGTTATACTTTCATCAATCCTGTTCTAATTTGAATAAGTAAATAGCCAAATTACAATGAATTTTCTCCTTCAATATGAATGAGACGGATATTTTTTTGTAAAGAAATATAAATTCTAAGCTCATTTTATTCATTACGAAACGAAATGACCAATGGTTACACCTGTAAAAATGTAAAGCTTAAACAGTGCTAATACTATCTTGTGATTAAAAAAAAGTAAGTTCCATTTTACTATATGATTATTAGTGCTATCATGAAATGCAATTTGAATGAATTAATCATATTTACTAATCATTAGTGTAAATTATTGCGCATAAAGCGTAAAGTAAATGATAAGGACAGATGGATAGAACGTCACGTCTTATAATACAGCCAGGTGTGAAATAGTATGAACAGGTAGATGGACAGACACAAACACACACACACACACACACACAACCTCTCTGCAAACTCGAATTGAATCGAATCGAATCGACTGCAATAACCTGTCGCCTAACAAAATTGTTATATAAATATATATGTATGTGTGTGTATGTGTGTGCATGTATGTGTGTATGTGTATGTGGGCGGTATGTGTATGCATGGCGTAAGGGAGCAGGAGCAGTACATACCGCTTGTATTTCGTGCATAAAACGAATGCAAACTACCTGTCATCAATGACTGTGTACATATGTGTGTGTGTATGTGTGTATGTGTGTACGTGTGTATGTGTG
>UPTC01000152.1:0-56079 GCA_900537255.1 Acanthocheilonema viteae | reverse complement strand
TTATTCCATCATGATAGTCGAGAATATGTGTTTTCTAAATTTGACAAGATAGAAAGTATTCAATTCACTTTGAAGTATCATAAGACCTTAACTTTGGTTCCTTTTTCCCCCTCCCTTTCTCTCTCTCTCTCTCTCTCTTGGGCTAGAATGTAACCTAAGATGAGGTTGTGCTTTTCATCCTCAGTCTTCAGGTAAGTCACCATCCATCTATAACAGCTGCTCATGCTGAAGGATTGAATTGGGAATGGTGGCAGACACTCATATCAACACCAAAGACTACCTGGTCCGGTGTTATTGAAGCGACACCGGAATTACCTGTACGCATACGGTTGGGTAAAGAGGATTACTGCTGGAATAGAGTAAGTCGAAAAAATTTTTTGTTAAAATCTGTATAACTGTTGGGTAATGGAAATGAATACTTATGAGAATCATAATTAAAACTTTCAGGTGAAAGTAATCATAGAGAATGCATCATCAACAGCTGAATTCAGGAAATTGAAAGTGGATGGAACAATGAATATGAGATGTAGTAATGGCTATACAAGCACAGTGATTTTCCGGAAAGATCGACTGACTGAAGTATGTGGTAGTATCATGGATAATCGCGGTCTTTTAGTTGTTAAACTTTCCGGTTATTATGATCGATTCTTGCAGAAGTTAGCATTATTTATCTGCTCAAGAAGATATAATTTCATATGGTTGACGAGAAATTTTTTTAGATTGGAATCCAGAAATTCAGAATAAGCTAAATTAGAATGTTTGGTAGCGCTTCTTTCTATCAGAAATCAACTACTTGTTATGAAGTTGAAATATATTTGTTTACAAATTAAAAAAGCCTAAAATTGACATTGTTGCAAAAATCCCGCCTAATTTATCTAAAATTCTGTGGGAATTACATTTGTAGGAGAACTTTGAATTCGACAAAATATGAGCAAATATAGTAAGATCAGTGATGTTTCATAAATATACTAAAGAATTAAAGTGAAATAATTCATGAGAAAAACAAATTTCTACACTTTCGGTTTTTTTGATCTAAGGGAATTTGTAGACCATTTTCTTGCAAAATTAACGCTTCTTCTTCACTTCTCTCTCATCCAAACGATTTACCATACTTATAACTTCAAAATGTAAATATTTACATCTTTAAGAATCACCGTCTATCTCATATCCGTTTATAAGCCATATCGCTAAAATGAACAAATTTATGCGTAACAATATGTATTAAATATAACGAGATTGTAATTTTAAATGAACAGAGCTAGCAGATGTATACCTCAACCTCAACCTCCTTCAATAATAATATAGCTTTTACTAACTGGACAATTTAAGATCCTTTAATATTTTACAACATAAAACAAAGAAAAGGTTGCTTATTCTTTTTTTCAGAGCGAATCAAAAAGATTACTTATTCGAAGCAATTCCACTACCCAAAAATGCAAATCAATACTATGGATTTTCACAGTTTGCATGTGGATTGAATGAATTTTTGAACAGTGAGGAGAAATCAAGCGCTCCTCAAACTGATAGTCGATTTAGACCGGATTTGAAGGCTCTCGAAAATGGTGATACTTCTCGGGCTGTTGAAACTAAAGCTAATCTTGAAAAGGTTTATCAATCTCACTGTTTTTCTCAGTACTTGTTTTTTTCAAATATTTAGAGTATAAATTTGAGTAAACAGCTTTCTAGTCCACTATTTAACTTGTCTTTCTTAATCCATAACATTTCATTTATCTGTCGGTTAAACTCGTAATGAGATGTTTACTTTCCGATCCTTTCAATCATATATGAGGTATATGTAACATATAAACAATTGTTAGCAATAAGCACGAATTACATTTAGTTGCAACGAGCACGTAATGAAGCCATACATAAGCGTATGTGGTTTGAACAGCGACAGGACCTGATGACTAATACAACCTTATGGGTCTGCAACGGTCGATATTGGCAAGCAAAAGAAAAAAAATTCAAGGGTTATTCGGATATGCTCCAATTATTCTGGTACATTTGCATATTTTCCAAATTATTCATGTCTAATTTATACCGTATTGTTGACTTCAAAATGAGTAATGATTATAGAATGAAATTGGCAGCGTCACTCAAATGTTAAGAAGGAAAGATAAGCAAACGGTTTTTATGATGTCATATCAGTTAAAAAATTCACCATTGTCGATGAAAATCGTCATCCCAAAGTATGCCTTCCAAGAAAGAGCATAATTGATGACAGTTTGCATTGATGGAACTACCAGTGGAATCGATAATCCAACAACTAAAAGTACAATACAAACCAAATCAGATATCACATTGTAATTAAATGCTCGAGACGGAAGTGTGTGCTTTATCAAAGACAATATATCTATTAAATCGACGAATAACACAACACCATCTACTTCATATAAAACATGTTTAGGCTGAAAACTATCCGTATTCAGGCTTGTTCCCGTTGTTCTATCTAACCTAGTACGTTTCTGTTCAGGCCTATATCATTTGGAGCGGCACAAAGGATAGATGGGCTGTCTTAGAAAATCCATTAATCAGCTTCGCACCTGTTAAATGTTCCATGATGGATGCTAGTGTTCTGATAACAAAGTCAACCGAAAAGGGATGGCCTTAATTTAAATTGTTATTAAGAAATTGCATTTGCACAATTTAATAAACACCCAATTTGTTGCTGAATCATTTTTTATAATTCTTTATGTACACTATTGAAATTTTCTACACAGTTCAGATTGAGAATTATTAAGATAAAATGCAAAAAATGGACCTTATACAATCCATCTATTAATGAAAATGACAAGCACGAAAGCGAAAAATACATGTTACCGCAATTAGCCAATATATCAGTTATAAAACAAAAAAAAAGTTCAAGAATTAAAGGAATGCTCCACTGAAGAGTCAAATCAGTTCACAGTAATGAGAGAACCGTAATCCCTAAGCTGTTGTAACGTTTATCTCATGTTTATTATTTTTAATGATTCCCATACTGTCACTATACTTTGCACAATAATGCAGCTTATTTCCGGGGAAAATTTATTAGTGCCATTCATACCGCAACAGAGTAAGCTATCTCTTCACTATCTGGTAACATAGCAATGTTGTTTTTATTATCCAACATGTGGATTCGATTAACTTAGCTGCTGAATCTTTCTGGAAATACTTTTTTTCCATTTTCATTATTTTACCAATGAGGAAACCAATCTTAATAAGTGAATAAAAATTTACTAAAGAAGTTATGTAGGTCTTATAGATCAGTCATAAAGCTAAAATTAAACAAACTATTCCTACAAATACATGCATAAAACCATAATCAGTAAATGTCACTTCGTTAAGTACTAAACATACATGTATATGGAATATGCACAAATACCAGCATCAGTAATCTGTAAAATGAAGAAAGCATATAAGAGTGACTATAGCAATAACACATGTACCTGAACAAGCAACTCTACATATACAGGCAGTGGATCCTTGATTAAAAATCCTTATTTGTATTCACAATAAAACGCCTGAATGACTGGACGTTTAGTATGATCTGAATCCATTCATTTTGAATAAAATCGGTTCGTTCCGACATTTATGATAACGACCTTTTTCGATCCCTTCTCACATGAAATTTACCGAAGAATGCAAATGGACGGCCGAAAATTTCAATAAAAATATGAAAATGAATGCAATGTAAAACCGAAGAACAGTAAAAGCATATGAGATTCAAAGTGTCAAACTTTCAAAATTATAAACTGATACAATTTTCAAAACTGTTAAAAATTAGGGAAAGGAGTAAAAGACATCACAGAATCATTCAAAATCAAAAGCTATAAAATTTCACAAGTAAAAAATGGATAGGAAAGAAGTTTTCTTTGAATTTTCGTAAATTCAAAGAAAATCAAAAATATAAATTCATATCAAAATATAAATTCATATTCAAGATAATTTTTGGATTTTGCAATCAATTTAATAGTATATTAGATGTCTTATCAAGTTATCGACAGAGAACATCAAGAAAATAAAAAAAATACAAGCATATAATAAAAACCAATCAAGTTTTTTATTGTAATTTTTTAAGACAATTCACCTTAGATTAATATTAGGATAGAAATTTTAAAAAGGACAACAGAACTTACAGCAGTAAGATGCAAACATTTAAAAACTGTCTCTGATTGCTTGGTAAAGTGGTTCCTTAAAATGAGAATAAAAAAGCTGTAATAAAATTCTTGAAGCAAAACTGTTAGCAATTCTCATTTAAAAAAATGCTAATGTAGAAAGTTGCTAATTGCATCAACTCGCATGACAAGTTGATGCTGTTACGCAATGTTGGAAGATAGCGTAGTACAATGGGCCAATAATTATGGCTTTTTATAAAATTATTCATTGATTTAGAAAGCAGGAATTAAACGAATTTATATGTCTATATTCGGAAGTTGGAAGTTGATGCTATCATCCGATGAACTATTATTGCTTTCATGTGACTCATCACTTGATGTATCACCTCCATCCTATAAATGGAATTATGACAAATTGAAAACAGAATTCACAGAGAACTAGGAGATATAATTAATTTTCTTTCCATATGAGTTAAGACTGGGACTCTAAAAAGTAACGACTTTGCATCATAAAAGATCAGAGGAAGCACTGAGAACCATTTCCTCTACTTGCTCATCAAATGAAAAAATTATCCGTTATCAGCGTAAAAGAACATTTGTCAGTTAGAGTTTTAAAGACATTAAAAAAGGAAATGAATTTTTTTACGGCTTAAAACAAGGATGAAGTACATTTACCTCAAGTCCATTACTTTTCCCGTCGACAGTTAATTCATGCATGGCCTCTTCAATTTTTTTTTCCAGCACTTTCTGTCTTTTAATACCTTTTGGATCTAAATCACTCGACCAACTTCCTAGAATTTCTAGTGGTTTGCAGAAGTCATTTTCATGCTATCTTTTGAAATTTCACAGTAATAATGATTTTGCTGATTATTTGGATTACATGATCAAAACGACATGTTTTCTTGCAAGTACTGTTTAACATTCCAATACACTTGTCATTCATTACCATATAAGTATTCAATCCAAATGATTACCTCCAATAATTTCTGTCGGCTCACCAACATCAAAACTTCCGAGTGATCCCGTCGCCTCAATTATCACAGGAACCGATTTAGTTATGCCACTGCGTAATCTATCTTCATTTGATCCAGGAGTGATCTGAAATTACCTAGAAATTCAGCCAAGTTCTACTTAAAAAGAGAAACACCTCCTATATACCCAATTACGAAAGCGTAAAAAAGAAACAAACAACGCTCACCAAATCCGCGCTAGCGTGTTCTAACGATTGAACATACGTACGGAATGAAAACTGTGGTCCCATCCACAATCGTCGATGAGGATCCAAATACGTCAACACCTCAATCTGCAAAAAATTGCTAAATATTCACGGAATTCAGCTGGAATCGAAAAAAGCCATCTATAAAAAATATCAATCATTATTAGCATAAAAACTGACACTTGTTTCCGCAAGAAGTCCATAAATCCCTCATCTATATCAAATATAGCCATACATCTTGTGCTACGACAATATCCTTTACTTCCTTTCCTCTTATGTTAATATGAAAAGAGAACTTCAATGGCCTTAGAATCTAGCAATTTAACCTGGCTTATCCACTTCGCATTTACTTCTTCACTTTTCTCTTTATATACGGCGTGAGGAATGAACCACATCCATAAAGGATTCTGCTCACAAATAGGTGCACGGATGTCTGCTGATAACTTATTTCTAAAATTTAAGTTGAACAGTGAAAAAAAAAATATGGATATTCATAGCAATTTTTTAGCATTAATGCATGATAAGCACAAAAATACCTTTGTAAAGTCCACTGCGCTACTGCAGTTGGTGTACACTGAATCAGTGTTTCATCAGGATTGGATTTTTGTTGTACATTTGGGGAAAATATTCCACTCGCTCCGTGGTGCGGAGCAGGTACGACCGACAACAAATATTCTGTTAAAACACCATCGTTGTTAATTACCAATAGAGAAGTATTCTTCGGATTAGGTATTGAATTCGAAGCAAAGGAAACCTATAAGAAATTTAATTAAAAAAATGTGCGCGTTAGCCGAATATGGCTGCAAAATGAGTAAAGCTAAAAATTTATACATACCGCTAAACGATGCTGGTCACTGGGTTTGCTCGAAGCTTTATAGTACTTTTTTCCAGAACTAAGTGATGCCGGTGTCATATCGGAAGCCCAAGCACTCAGATTATCAGCTGAGTAAAAACGTTGCTGCAATTAAAAATCGATGAAATTCATATCGTAAGCATCCGTAACAGTAGGATATTTAACAAAGCAGATATCACTTGAAGAATGAAACCCGAATAAGAGAATGGAGTGGAAGATCAAGTAATCAACTCTCAAAAATTAAAGTAACAATGCGAGAAAAAGCGACTTAGAAACAGTATGAACCTTGATTCTCACATGTGCTTCCATACCTATCGGATTTGGATAAGGACCAATACGCGGATTGCTTACTGAACGCGCAATGTTGCATCGAGAAACGTCAGGGTGTTCTCTGCATTTAAACAAAATCATTATTCTAAAAAATCATCTATTCGATTCAAGCACATAATTTAATGTATGATTAGAAACTCGATATTACAGACTTACCTGCAAACTTGAGCACCACCAAACTGATGACCTCGCATTTCTGCTGCCTTTTTTACATGAATATAACCCATTTCTGGCAAACCCGCAGAGCGATGAAACCTATAAATCCAATTTTGCTGCGAGCAGTGAACTACAATAGCATATGTATTTCAAAATTATAGTAACAATTTATGTCCAAATTTCACGAAATCCATTTCTTTAAATCATTTCGTGGTTCCTCTACTAAGTGCGAGTATCACTTTTACCCACATTAAAACATAGTGAAATATAATATAAAAGTGACGGAAAATAATAAAAATTGTCAATAAAGAAAAGTACAATATCATTGTTATTTAATGTAAAAACCAGCAACATTAATAAACCAAATACCTCGATTCTCTATTAACAATTTCCCCAGCATGAGTGCGAACAGTTACTTGACCACCGTATGGACATATACCAAAGATGTGGGTAGTTCCATGATTTGTAGCTATTGCTAGCCAACGATTATCAACAGAAAAACTGCAGCTAACTACCTAAACATGAAAGAAATTATCAGAAATAACAGCACATTATTTTTTTAGAATATATTATTTTGCAAATATCAAGTGAAATAACAAATACAGCATCTACTTTCTAGCTGAAATAACCTGCAAAAAAAATTCATACATGAATCAGATATTCTTTAGAATCAATATAGCGCAAAGCAGCCGTTTTTGATCAGTAAAAGATAGTATTTTCACAATAAAACTACCAAGTTCTTAATTATTACAAACATTGCGTGCTTTAGCATGAAAGTTGATTCTATTAAAGCAACAAGGTACTAGTGTTGTTTGATGGCTGCTTTTCCAAGACTACATTTCTACATAATTCAGCCTCTCAATGAACCTAAATTACTTTTAAGAAAAACATTGACAAGGAAGAAGGAAGCACTTTTAGCAAAAATTTTTTCACTGATAAGAGATTTCACGCCAAGACTATGAGTGAAATTCATTATGTATGTTCGTCTGGTCTTTTCAAGGATATTCAAACCTTAGCAGGAGTTGTCCCACGATATAATCTGTAGAGATGACGCACAGCACCAAGCAATGAAGATCCAGGATGTGGATAAATGAGAAATATGTGAAAATAAGTTGAAGACTGTCCTGCAAGTCAATCAGCTAGCAATCCGTAATTACAAACAAATCACTAAAAAAGAGAATGAGATTGATTACCTGCAGTTACTAGCAGCTGTCCACCATTTCCAAAAGCTATAAAACCGATTGGTTCCGTATGGGCAACGAAATGTGCTGTAACTGCATCCGCATATTCTGCGTTCTGCCAGAGACCCTAAAACCATCGACTAATTAACGAATAAGGTTCATTTACAGATTTAAAGTCTCTATGATTTTTGTAAAATCAGAAGTGTTTCTGTCCATGAAAAACTTACATTAACAATATTATCAACAGGAAACTTATTTACATCTACCACAGTTATGATTCCAGGTTGAGCCACTGAGCTTAGCAATTCTTTAGATTGTTGAGATGCAGATAGTGTTGAAACGACTGAACTACCAAACGAAGTCAGTGTTTTGGTAAAGTTCTGTAAAAGTTGTTCTGTTGAAAAACTATAATTTGACCAGTTAGATTAGTAAATTCTTTTTAATTTTGCGTATGAACTTCTAAGTTACCAAAAATGGCTATTGGAGTAGAATCATCTCCTCTAATTTTCATGGTTCCAATTTTTAATTAATGACCTTAACGCTGATTGTTTTACTCGTCGTTGTAAATGATAAAAATCTTTTTAAATGTATGAAAATATTAAACATCTGGTGTCATTTGATATTTCAATCTTAATTAATAAAGACTGTTTTATTTCCGTTCAACTTACCCTTGCCACACTTACTACGCTACAACTAGACGGATCTTGAAATATATCTTCACCACCCATTCCACCACAACTCTGATATTCTTGTTGTAACTGGAACAGTTATCATGAAATTTTCAAGTATAATAACGAACATTCTTTACATATATATGATATATTTTGATCTTTAATCGAAAATAGTTTTCTATCATGATTCTTTGCTTGGACATACGGTTTGTGGATTAAAATGTGTAGATATTACTTTCAACATCCATTGCTTTAAACAGAAATTCTTTTCTCACTAAATAAGAACTGAGAATAAAGAAAAGTTGAAAGATTAATAGACAAACTTCTGAACTAGCGAAAGCTAAGAAGACATCTGAAATGGCAAACGGAGTACCAGAGCCTTCATATATTTGAGTATTGCATATAGTACGCTGCTCCCGCAGTGACATCATGTCAAGGATCGCAATGTGATCAACAAATGATACAACGAATACCCTAAAAGATACAGATTGCCACCCAACTTTACACACTTTCATGATTATCACTTCCAATTTTACACACTGATTGGAGTTTTTTTTTTCTCGCACTTTAGCAAAATAGTAGGTTTCTGGTGTTCATTTTTCATATAAAGCAATTCAGAATCAAATGTCAAAGTAATTAATGAATCCTTCTTACTGATTACTCCTACTTACTGAGTACGCGGACATATATTTACAAAGTAGAGGAACTATCAGTATCAAATAATGAACGATCAACTTCAAGCAGGATTCTGAGAAGAGTGAAATGTAGAAAATTACTTGGTAGAAGCTGCGATTGCCTGCACAGAATCTGCGAAATTAATTTTATGGACAAGCTGGGGATTCAAAAGTGAAACAAAAGATACTGTAGAGCACTGACGATCTGGAACCGGTGTGTTCTCATCAACTAGTGCAAATAATGGACGAAGACCTTTGAACCTGAAATTTCATGCTTTCTTTCGATTCATACCGTTGTTCACACCTGTAATAAAATTTTACATTTAAAAAAGATAACGGAAATATATCTACCAATCATTATGAATGCCAAAGCTTGGTTCACAGTCCATAGACAATAAAAGACCCGTTCGAAGTGGACCTTGTCGCTCCGACAAAATCTCTCTACAATCACCATTTTCCTGAAAACGATGTGAGAGTGCGTGTTTTTCGAAATGTATATTTATTTTCCATGTACTCATTTCATCTTCAACAAAAAGTAGTATTTCCATTTCCCTTCTCTTCTTGATATACTCTGAGGTTCTATTTATTTCATAAAAGTCCTGTGAAGATGTTTGAAGATAAAACTGCCCGAGACACTTACACACTATACGAAATTCACGATTCAAAGTTTTCGCTAATGAAATAATTAGCAAGGCTGCCAATGACATTTAGTATATGCCAAAAATCACTGTGTAAAAAATATGACTAACCATGCATGCCCAAATTTGATATCCCCTAGCGAGACCAACAACTATCACATCAACCACGCGTTTTCGGTCGTTTACTGGAATAAGAACAAATAATTTTATCTCATTAAAAGTTAAAAACATACTTTTAGCATCAATCCAATATGAGTCCAATATACGAATAACAAACCATTTGAACATTTCTGAATATTGACCCATTCAATTCGCTCTGGAACAGTTTGTGGATTTGTCGTCTGTGGAATAATATCATGAACAAGTTCGGCTACAGAACTCATCAATGATGTCTCTCTGAAGGGTGTACAATGCACTATTACAAAAATCGAAAAATTTAGCATATATAGATTAACGTTTAACTGATGCTGCCCTTCTTACTCTCGAAACAGTTCCTTCGTATCGCTCAAGGCAATAATCATAATCTAGAATTCACTTTAAAACGTCTCCCGGATATGGTGATATATCATAAGCATCTCTCACTTTATGATTCCAGGCAAGCTGAAGGTGTGTCTGTTTCCGTTAATTTGAACGAAACATTCTCTGACAACAAAATAATAACTCTACTCTACCGAAAAAATTTGAAGTTGAGTAGACCTGCTATAACTTACGGTATGCATTGTGGTTTCACGCACTGTCCTTTAGGGTGATGTAAAATCGGTTCCTCTTGAGATCTAGCACATGGAAAGGTAGTGGCATACGGTTTTATATTGCCTCTACGTGTGGAAGGCAATATTGGGTGTGTTGACTTGACACTTTCCTGTTCACACTGATCCTGGGAACATTCATAACGGGGTTGGGGTTGTACCTGTAGAAGCAATCAATCCCAAAAGATTTTGCAAAAAAAACCCCGCCATTTCTTAGTCATTCGACTATTTTTGAAAATAAAGTTAGAAAAAGCAATAAGCAAAAAAAGTAAACTTTCACTAAGTAAAATTCACAATACATTATATCGGTTAAACAATCATATTAAATCGTATAAATTATTTCATTTTTTTCCATTAGAAGCGCTTTTTTCGTCTATATTCACCGACTTATAACAGACTGTTAAGTAACATTAGTATCGAAAAAAAGTTAGAAATTAGAATTATAAATATTATTTCAATAGAAGAATGCACGAAAGTATGATATCATTAAGCAGAATAAGGCAAACCTGTTGCTCTTTGAGATATCGGCAAGGCTGTTTACGTGATGTACGTGGTAACGGTGCCGATGCGGACATCTAGACAGAATTAAGTTAAAAATGGTATCTTTGTAATGTTCAGTTACTAAATCGGCGCACGACCTCGAAACAGAAGTAAGAAAGAAGGAAACAAGACTAACAGAACAACAATTGGAGATAAAGGTAGTAACCACAAAAATTCCTTAATCAGTTATCTATCTCGGAAATGAATTACACCAGTAATGCGTAAACTAATAAAGAATGGTCACCTCATCAATATTTTGCCTCAATTTCGCCAATTTATAAGTAGAAGGAGCAGGTCCCTGAAGAAATGTGACTGCATGTATGGAAATAAGGGTAAACTATGTAATCTAACCGAATTATTCTTAATCTGATTAAGCAAGTGATATTTTTTAGACAGCGACACGTCTAATGAATCCCCCAAATGTTCAATACTACACTCTATAATGTAAAAATCGGCAGTTTAACATTTTAAGTTACATCATTCCTATCGAAAATAACTTTTAAAAAATGCTACATAACATTGAACATTTATTTTTTAATAACAGTTCAAACGTTAAAAATCCTACAGTTTAGAAGTTCAGTGGCACCGTGTTTATTTTTCGTTATAAAATTTAATTCGATTGCAAACACGTTTCAACAAGAACCACTATTAATGCAGCGTAAATTAATGGACCTGCTCCCGAAATCGCCATTAAGAGGAGAATCAACTTGCACACCTCACCTGGATCATCTCCACGTTGATTAGATCATTCAGCGCACCATATCTACCACTTTCAGAAGCTAAACACGGCCATAAATAGATCTCAAGGTGTGTGATGATAATAATTGTACTGCTGGATGCCTCGCATAACGGGAATTCCAGAGAATTTCAATAGTTTATCAAATAATCTGATGTATTCGTTATGCTACTTCTGATAACCTTTTCAATGACTTCTTAGGTTCTTTGACTGTATAGCATTACCAAACAAGTTTCGATACAGAAACTTGGTTCATAGTAATTAATATACAACTGAAGAAGCAATTAAAAGAGCTATCAAAAAAGATTGTTTATCGTAACCGACTCTAACGAAAAGCGCAACATCAAATAACGTACATATCAGCAAATGCGAAACTGTGACAAAGTTAATCAACACTGCAGTCACATTTAAGAGATCTTTAAAAGTTAGAAAGTTAACAAAACGCAGTACTCTCACGAACAAGTTCGTAATACAACAAATTAAATTAAGTGATTAAACACAACAGCTATAAAATATCACTTTACTCGTTGATATATGACTAATTTTTACGTATAAGACTATTTGGTATACTGAATGTAATCTAAATATTACAGACAGCTGATTCACCAATTGCCATCTGCTTTCTTGATCAATAACGTTAATAAACGTGACTTACATCGATCTAACTAATTAGGTTCAGTTTGTACTAATCAGTAGCACGAAATCATCAATGAAGGAAGATGTGACCTCTCCGGATCAGCCGCTTCATCACGAGATTTCCTGACGTACAACAACCCAGTTGACATCAACCAATCAATCATTAACCAGCAGCTGTTTATCAAGTAGCATTGGCTGGCTGCCAGAAACATTGATTTGCAGCGCCTAGTGCAACTTGCGATGGTTGTTGCGGTAGCGGCTGGCGCATCTGCTGGCCCGGTTCTCTTTTCATACGTTGGGTGCGAAAGGGGGCGGTGGCGGTCCTATCAGTGGGTTACACTGATGGCGGGGAGTGTAGAATCCGAGGTTTCCGGGAGTTACGGGACATCTTCTTTGTGGGCAATAATAGATAGGCTGGCTGGCTATACATGGAGAGCTTAGTCGAATATTTTTCTCCCAAATTTTTGTCGGAAAATTTGTTGGATTTAGATTGCAAAGCTGACGACTGATTATCTCTTTTGTTACTGTTTTTTTCACTTTTAAGTTTATAAATTAAATAAACATCTAAGAGTTAGGTAAATACTAAAGATACGATACTTTTCGGACTATCACGAATTTTCTGCTATCCGTCACTGACTGAAATAAATGCTCATTTAAAAATTTCACTGTTATGTATTTTGGTTCAACGAAACGTTAATTGGACTGCCAGCTCTTCAAAATATTTGCTGTAAAGTAGTTTCGGTTGAATATCTATCTGATTACGGAACCTTTCTCATTGATGTAATCTTTTCTATGTGATGTAATGTGAAGGAGTAATTTTCATATTTATCTAAGTTAGTTAACAACAACTAGAACCATATATAGAGAAATGTAGATAAAAGAAAATGACATTTAACGTATGTAAATTAGTCGAAACATTACATGTTATTTTTCTTTCAGGATTTCATTTTTCGGGTTTGCTCGTTTTGTTACGGTGACTGTTCTTAAAAGAACGTGCTTGGTATTTATCAAACCGGTCGTGGTGGTTTAAGAGCTGTTGATCCTAACGAAGTAAGGTTAAATACTCTATTTGTTTGTGTGGATGAAATGATTAAAGTGAGTTATTCAGCACGTAATAGTACCCTTCAAATCTGTTTAAAGCTCCAGAAAATACATCCAGCTGTGATTTTTGCATCATTTTCATGTAAGAGCAGTGGAATGACACTTTGCAAGAAAAATTAAAATTAAAGAGCAGCACAGTTAGACTTTTGTTGATAATTTTCAAAATTTATATGTCCTTATCGAAATGGTGTTTATTTGCTATAAACTTAATAAAAATGCCACACACGGTTGTGGGCAAAATAAATTTCAACCTATTTAATATTTTCATTGAAAATTTTTAAGACGTTTTGAAATTGAGAAATTAACGTTTTGAAATAATTAGGATCTATGAGATACATTTCAGATCTAATTCACTGTGTCCATCAATATACATCATCATTTTTCCATCACATCATTAACATGGCTGCTGAGGCTGAGAAGCTTAATTTGGACAATATCATCGCTAGGCTCCTAGAAGGTATAGTGTTTGGTTTGTGGAATGGTTTTAGTGATCAAAATTGTGTTAAAGATTTTGTATATCTGTTTACCAGTATTCCATGTTTTCATAGTTTTAGTTTATATATTTGGATAACAGCTGCATTAGTTTGATAGTTTTCTTTTTTACTTGCTTTCTTTTCTTTTCGCAGATATTTTTTCCCTGTAACTCCACAAAAATTCACGAATGGCCGCAGTGCGTCAATGGTGAATTTTTTTGGAGTTACAGAGAAAAATCTTTTTCAAAAACTTGTCGATCCACAATCTTTGCTTTGATACATATTCAACATCAATGAATACTTGAATTACTATCTTCATGTTTTATTCAGAATTTGAATAATTGAATATTTTTTTCTGCAGAACTTGAGCAATTGAATATATTTGCAGTGCGTGGCTCGAAGCCAGGCAAAAATGTACAGCTGACAGAAAATGAGATTAAAGGCCTATGTATCAAATCACGTGAAATATTTCTCAGTCAACCAATCTTATTAGAACTCGAGGCGCCTCTAAAAATTTGCGGTATGTCCTAAAACCGTTCATTTTTATTACTTATTTTTTCAATCATATGTTAAGTATTTATTATGTATTTAGGTGATGTACATGGACAGTATTATGATTTACTGCGACTTTTTGAATATGGTGGTTTTCCACCCGAATCAAATTATCTCTTTCTTGGGGATTATGTAGACAGAGGTATCATTTTTCTTTTCTTCCCATTAAATTTTTTGTTACTGTTGTCGGTAAACTGTCATGAATTTTTTTTGCAAAAGGTTGTTGCAATTTTATTCAGTCATAATTAAAAATCAGATTTTATCCTATAATCTATCCAGTACTTTGCCCTAAAATATGAAACCGGTCGTCGTGTCGTTGTGTTTAATTCATCTGATTGAACTCACTGGTCTGAACATTTTAGCTCATTTCTTTATCACACCGTAGTTGTTTTGGTTTAGTTGTTAATTTTATGTCATTTGAGTAAGAGTTTTCTTCCACTCAATTTTTAGGTAAGCAATCGCTTGAAACAATCTGTTTACTTTTGGCTTATAAGATAAAATATCCCGAAAACTTTTTCCTCTTACGCGGGAATCATGAATGCGCCTCTATTAACAGGATATATGGTTTTTATGATGAGTGTAAGTTAATTTTATTTTGTTTAGCAGGTTTAACTATTGTAAAATGCTTGTTTCATGATTTAGTTCAAACAAATTATTATTTTATATTTTGTATCTAGTTTTTTTGTGCTGCCTAACAATGGTGATAATTTTTTTAGGTAAGCGACGTTACAATATCAAACTGTGGAAAACTTTCACTGACTGCTTCAATTGCTTACCAGTAGCAGCAATAATAGATGAGAAGATTTTCTGTTGCCATGGAGGTCTTTCACCTGATCTGCAGTCTATGGAACAGATTCGACGTATTATGCGCCCAACGGATGTGCCAGATCAAGGTCTACTTTGCGATCTTTTATGGTCCGATCCAGATAAGGATGTTACTGGTAAGTTTCACATTTTTGCTTTCATTTTCAAATAAAATCATGTTTCAGCGAAGAAAAAAGTGATGAATTTTTACAGGCTGGGGTGAGAATGATCGAGGTGTTTCATTTACCTTTGGCCCCGAAGTTGTGGCGAAGTTCCTGCACAAGCATGATTTGGATCTCATTTGTCGCGCTCATCAGGTCGTAGAGGATGGTTATGAATTTTTTGCTAAGAGGCAATTGGTAACATTGTTCTCCGCACCAAATTATTGTGGAGAGTTCGATAATGCCGGGTCGATGATGACAGTAGATGAGACGCTTATGTGTTCCTTTCAGGTTAGTTTCAGTTCATTGTGTTAAGCTTTCTTTTACTCGCTAGCACCATGAAACGTTCAATAACTGGATAGCAAGATTGTTTAGTGAATAAGAAAATCACGTTAAACATAGAATAACAAAACGTAAATCTGCTGGAATGATGGCAGACTTTTTTATCCATTTGATAATTAGACTGTCGATGATGGACTTCTTGACTTAGTCACTAATATTTAACAGTGTATTTTTAGTTTTCCTGAAGTGTATGTGTTTAAGATTGCTCCAAAACTGCTATATAATGATGTTATAAATAATGCTTACAAAAATGAAATCCTTTTCAGATTAAATAATGCTGACAAAAATGAGATCCTTTCCAGATTTTGAAACCAGCGGATAAGAAGAAATTTCCATATAGTGGCGTCGGATCTGGCCGTCCAGTAACACCACCGAGGACTCCCGCTCCAAATGCTAAAAAAGGAAAGAAATAGTTTAATCTGCTGATTGCAGGCGTTCTTTTTTTCAGTTCTGCTATGGGGTACACGGAAAAAATAGAGGGATTTTTGTGAAGCACGTTGAAGATTTATTGACATCCTTAAAATACTTTTTAATAAACTCAATTTAAACTGATGTTTCTTTTGCTCACTTTATGGAGCTTAAAAAAGTTTTAGCATCAAATTCAAACGCTTTTCTTTTGTGCGTTAAAGATACAAAATATTGATTTATTTTTAATCCAAAAACCATTTGTGCAAATTTTGATTGACGGCTTGTAATTGTCTTTACACATTGAATTAACAATTTGTTATTGAATTTGTGAGTTTATTTTTACTGAAAATGCAGAAAGCAGATAAATTATTTATATTGTACTTACCAGGTTTCCTTGGAGGAACTTGCACTTCTCTTAGCTATACATCAATTAGTGTCCCAAAGATCACTGATTGATAATACTTTTACCTATTTTTTCGCGGCAACATGAATGTTAGGGCTTCACTTCATCGATCAGTTTTTTTTTCAAAAAATAGAGACATAAATGTCTTGTTTTCTTCAATGCCTGTTCCCGTGGTTTTCTTTTCTTAAGATAAATATAATGTTAATTTTTTTTTGTGTTTTGATCTGACGACTTATTTTTATAATATATATATATATATATATTTGTAAATTTCGAGCGACAAATTACAATTCTCACATATTTCCTTTTCATCGAAGAAAATCATTTTTGGAACTTCTCTTTTAATAGAAGGAAATGAGTGTATGCGATTGGTATTGTTTTAGTAATATATGGTTGTTTTTGCAACTGGTAGTTTACTTTTTTTTAGGTATTCCTTTGCAAAAACTGTTTTAGATTAGACGTTTTGTTCTGATGTGATATACATTGTTTCTTTTTTTGTAACACACTCTTCACGTGGCACACATATAAAATCTATTTTTTGTTGCCATCATTATTACATGTGCACAATATATATATGATGAGAGTAATGATTGATATGATTTTGGAGTGCAAAATCCTTGCTTACATTTTAGTGCCTATTGGAAGGGGTTTAAAGAAGTGACCGTATTAGAAACCAGGGCCTCTACTATTTCACTCAATGATAGGTATACGTCATCTGGATCTCCAATTTTTTTAATTGCACCGTCGCATTTGAGTAAGCAATAGATCATTTGTCATGAGAGATTCGATTATGCGGTTTAATGGATCCCACCGATAGACTTTCAGGTAGGAAATTACTTTTATTGTTGGTTCACGCCATCATGAGTGGAAAAAAATGAATCTCCTTACAATTAAAAATGGCGAGCAATTTTTCAATCAGTGCGCTCCACCAATTTTTATAGTTAGAATTTAAAAAAAATTTTACAACTGTGAACTGTGATGCTTTAGTACTGGAAACATTGATGTCAAATAATTTCAGAAATCGACAACCGGAATCTCAATGAAAACTTTTCTATTACGTATTTTCGATAAGCTGGCATTAAATATCGTTCTTTTTTTGGAATCTGCTCTCGAACGGTGACAAGTTTGGGCTTCGAATTAAACTTGATGTTATTGACAATCACGATTTCCACTCAACAAGGAGCGGAAGTCGTAGCATATTTATATTAGTTCTTTTTTTCAGTTAACTTTTCCAGAAAATGCGGGAATGGGAGAATTTTATCTGAAATATTAAGAAGTTTTCGTCTAGTACAACCAAGTCGCACAATGTGTCATTTTGTTTTTTTAAGATGTTTTAACAGTGATACAACAGTAATTACTGTTTATTTGAAATAACCCATTCGACACGGGTATCATACGTTACTAGAAATTAGTTATTGATTCGTTAATTTAACTTTTTCACACATAATTATCCTTATTGCACACAATTTATGTTCGCTTATAGGCATAAGTCTTGTGGTATGTCTTCGATTTCTTGTAAACAATTTTCTGCAATCATCATAATGCACGTATTACGATTGTCTAACTAAAATTTGCAAAGCATTTTCCACTTGCGGATGGACTAAGCGATATAATTTAGTCACAAAAAAGAAATTCATCAAAATTTAAACCTTTTTAGTATCGCCTGTTTTTTTAGGTGGTGGAGGTGGTGGTGGAGGTGGTGGCGGAGGAGGAGGTGGTGGTGCCTGTTCCTGCTTCTTGCTACCTCCAAAGTAATCATCATCTATATCAATATCAAGTTCCGCTGGTCGTGTACCAAGACCACCTGTTGCTTCAACAGGCACGAATGCACTTTTGTCAGCCATTTTATCTCTAAATTTATTTGAATTAAAAAAGTCCAAAATTTAATCTCACATTACAAACAAATTGAAACGAAATCATGTCTAATTTCACTTTCAAATTAATCATTGTCTATGTTTATGTTACTATCTTTACTTTTCAAATGCGCAAAAATTGGAACTGCTCTAACGCATGTCCAAATACAAACGTACGTGTTGCTAAATGTTAACAATCCTCAATGCCTAGTTATTCAAATGGACTTTTGTAACGAACACAAATGTTGTACAGAGAGAGACAGCTATGCCTCTCTTTGACAAAGAGATTGATTAAACTGCAATAGTCTATTTTTCATCTACACATCTTTTATAATCTCTATAAATTTTATTTCTATGCATTTCATCATGTAAGTATGCAAATTTTATTCCAAAAAAGCACTCAAAATAATTCAAATTTCAAAATATTCCGAAATTTAAATTTGAAAAGAGAAAAAGGGATGAAATGAATTGAATGAATGAACTCATCCTTACAGAGACTTCTAACAACGATAGATAGAGCACAGCAATTATGAATTTCTTTTAGGGCAAATGTTACTAATCTAATCTTAAGAAATCATCTACAGCACTTCGCATAAATTTTGCTATTTGCAGCTATTGATCGTTTCAATTTCAATTTTGCATGTTTTTAAATGTATAAGAAAGTAAATCATAGGATACAAATATTCCAAGTCTGTTGCACTTTTTACAGTAGTACATGAATTTGTGAACTTTAGGTATCTAACAAAGCAGGAAGAGATGAAAACTCCATTCAAATTATATGAGACATTTCGTATTGTTGAAGGCTTTCAATTATTCAAATTTTAATAGAAATTTTTTGAAATCCGTCTATTGATTGTTTGATAAAAAGAATGGTCATTTCAGATTATTCAATTTGGCGTCTCAGTCATGAATAATATTTCCGCATGAATCAGTATATGTTTCGTTTCCAAACTTCAGATATTGTTACTCTTTATCATACAAGGTGTAATAATATCCGAAGTTTGAAAAAACTCATCAATTATCAGCGGACGATCAAAAGATTCCCGTCGAATGATGAAGAATTTATAGTCTTTTAACTGTTTCAGTTCAATTTACAAAGAGAAATTTTTTTGCGTGCCATAGTAATTAAAATAATTATTTGTGGATTCAGTAAGAGGGCTTAAAACTATACCAAACTTCTAATGAAGTTATGCCCCAAATAAAATGACTAACATTGCTTTTAATAACAAACTTGTGAGACATTTTCAAAAAAGGAACAGTTAAAAGTCACATCCCTTCCTACACATAAGCCATCCAACAACTTGCACTTCCACTATGCATAACTGCACTGAAGAGCTATATTTTATTCACAAATAATTCAAATGCGGTATAAAAATCTAAAATTATAACACCACTTGTAGTGATAAACGATAATAAATTATTACCAATAAACAAAAACAAAGATTGGTTGCATTCTGGCAAATCTTTACATCTTTATCCATCTTCAAGATACAGCAATCAAACAAAATGTTACATTTGGAACAAGAAATTTTGTAAAGTTAATAAATACCACAGACATAGTAAGAATATATAATTTTTGGGAAAAAATGCACTTGAACTGATTTTGATAAACAAAGACCCTTTTTTTAGCAAACAAATGTTTTATGTTGTAAATGGACAAATTATAAGCGTTCAATATGGAGGCGTTTTGTGCTAAATACCACTTGCTAAAAATATAGCATTTGAAAATGTATTTAAACAAACTAAAATAAATCACTTCTTGTTCATAACATTCAGAAACTTTCAGGAAAGATATACAAGATAGCTGAAATCTCTTCTAATAACTTTTCATTTAAAAAAAAAAACGATACAAATTGGGGAACAATATCTTAAAGATTTCAAAATATCGCGATTTGAATCAGAATTTACGTCCCAATTTAAAACCTAAGAAACAAAAACACATACCTATATACATCAGCAATATTCCTTATAAAGATATGTTGAAGATCGCATTTTAACGTTGCAATGAGACTTCATTTATAATTCTTCATATTTACAACTGCATTTTGCGCTTCTTTCAATTTCCACAAAATGTTCTGAAATTTTCTCATATAAGTATATCGATAGTGCCTTCAAATTCCTTTCAAATTTTTAATGAAAATAGAGAAGGATATGTACAAAATTTTTTGGCCGATTAACCTGTAAATCATCAGAATTGCAACAAAACGAGATCCTCTCTAGAACTGTTGAACCAGTAGGGATTGTATCCAAATGGATTTCAGCCATAGCTGTTTCCTTCGTACCTTTGTCTGTCTGAAACAAATATAAATCGTGGTTATGGTTATGAATATTTCGGATTACTCTATACAAAATCCTTGAAAATGTGAAAAATAAGTGTTTCATTTCAAATTAGCGCTTATTTAGCAACTGATACAGAAACATGCTCAGATTATATCAGATTTGAAATACTCCCTATTAAACGACCCATTCTGTGTGATGCTTGGAGCGTTACTTTGCATAAAAGAAATAGGAAATTTTAAAACCACTTTGAAAAATTTCTGATTTTATTACAATGAAAAAATTAAATGAAAAGAAATTAATAATAAAGATATTGCTTAATCGCTATTCCTACACTACAATCTCTTGTTTCATAAGAAAGAACACCTCCAAAGTTTTAGAAAGTTTCCAAGAGATGTCAACAACTCGTGGTGGCTCCCAACCAATTGTTGCCATAGATTTTCGGATTGATTGTTCGTTTTCCTGGAAGCCAGCATTGCAGTTATTACTGACATTATAAAGTAATACTGAAAATAATAAAGCCATAAGTCCTAGGATTATTCGTACCTTGTAGACACTGACAATAGCCCGCGACAGCTCGTTTTTCGGTAATAATTCCTCAAATGTTGCCACAGATAGACCACGTCTGGCTACCTCTACAAGCACTCCAGCAGCCGTACTCCAATAAACTTGACTGCAGATTGATTCCTCCACTGAAATTGTCGACAAAATATGAGAACAAAAACAAGTTTTAATTTTAACAAATATAAGAAGCTTACGTTTTGAGGGACCGTCATCTATCAACTTCTGACACAACTTTTCGCAAACATTTTTATAATCCTCAGGGCTAGCGGTTGCGCCATATTTTTCAACAGACTGAATTAGATGAAGCGGGAAAGCAGCCATGACAAAAACTAAAAATGACCAACGACAAATATAATACCTAAAAATGGAATTAAATGTGTGAAAACCACAAGACAAAACCTTTTTATTCACATAAAACCCAACATTCATATTTTACATCATGTTGGGTAAATGAATGCTTTTAAAAAGACTTTTATCTGCTAGCAGCTGTTTCTTTCTCGAAAAACGTGGTGCAAATATCAAACATAGAGATGCTTCATCGATGACAATTCATATATCTAGCGCAATTAGAAAAAAATAGAGAAAAACGGTTTGGACGTCCTTTAAAATAATTATTTAATGATAACAACATACCAAGATTTTACTAATAAGGACGTAAAAAACGAAAACATATAAACATCAAAGGAACAAATGCAAGTGAGCAAAAGAAACAATAAAAATCTACTACTGAGCCTAAAATACTTCGGGATCTTCGAGATGGTAAATTACCAACAATAAAACAGGAGAAACAAAAAATCTCTTCTTTGAATTATTCAAATACAATTAGATCATTTATGCATCGAAACAAAACAACGAAATTAACATTTAAAGTGTTCCTTTTTTCTCTCCTTTCTCAAAATTTTCAAGCATATTTCCGAGAATAAAGAGTCAGAAACTGGACTAAGCAAAAGAAAAATTAATAATCTGCAAAATCAAGGACTGAGAATCTAAAAACAAAGATAAACAAAGGTCAACATAACAACTGCATAAAGTGTCTAGAAAATAAGGGAATAAAGTGTCTAGAAAATGAAGGAAATCGATCGTTTAAAACTATGACAAGCCAACTCTTTATTCAAAACAAGAATATCATCGAATAAGTTACAAATCTTCTAACACGTAAGATGAATACCTCGCCAAATCACCGTATCAATTGAAAGACAACGAATACTATCTAAACAAACTTACTATCAACTTTTTTCCTTTTTTTTCACTTCTTTTGCTTCCTGAATTTCAGATTCGAACCATTTTTGCAATTCTTCATCTATTCGCTCTTTTGCGCGGTATATCTGAAGAAAAAAGTATGTATAATAATCACAATAATTCAATTGCACATAGAAACCAGTAATTACAGTTAATACAACCTCATCAGATGTTATTTAGCACGATGTGCAGACAAGGCTATATATCACGTATGGAAAACAAGATCTAAATCATTTATGACTGTAAAACCGTTAATATTAAAAGCTCTTTGTGGTAATTGGTTATGATTTCAAATAAACTTCTCAAAAATAACTGAACCGACTAATACGAAAAGTATTTAATATGACATACTTTTGACTGCAGATACAATGAACCTCCTTTGGTTTTGTCATTTATGTCGAATAAATGCCTATAATTCTTTTCGACTTCTTCAGGCTTCAATGGATCTTGCACATTCAGGATTTTCATCGCTTCCTGCAAATTTTCGTTGTACTAAAAATGCAAAATTATACTCCCGAATGAGAGAATTTAAATTTAGATGCAAAATTCTAGCAAAGACGGAAATCTAGCAAAATGTATTCAATCAAACAGCACACCTGCAAAGATATTCCAAGTCTCGCATTTGTTCGACTGGCCTTACGTTCCTCATGCTGACTCTCACCAGTTTGCTGAGCGCGACTAGCAGCCGCTTGCTGACTTGCTAAAATGTAACCTGCCGATATTATATCTCATATGAGAGAATTGTAATATGGAATGCTGATGGACAACGCGCTCAAGTCAAGTACCGTTGCGCAGAAGAATTCACCCTATTTTCACTTACATAAACCTCAGCTTTTAAATGATAATAAGTTATTAAGTCAATACCATTACATACTTGAAAAAAAAAATCAAAGAGTACTTAATGCAAATGTATTATCTGCGAACAGATACAGACAACTTCCCCAGCTATTTTACTTTGTTTATAAAAAGATAACCTCTGATTTCTTCCCGTACTGCTCGAGTGAATGCTTTGCTCAAAGCTTCGCTAGTTGCGACCACAATTTTGATTGCATTTCTCCATACCATAATGTGCGACCTAGAAAAGCAAAAGTACATATGTCGTGTCACATCTTAAACAAATCATCATATTCTCTGTCATTATGATAATTCTCGTCATTTTTACGTTTTCTCCGCGCTATTTCGAAAAAAAAGACCAATGTCTGTTATATTTCTAGCAAATTTCTTGCTTCCAATTCCTACTACAAGCATAGTCTGCGATTTTTTCAGAAACGAAGTACGTGACTTCTCGAAACCCTCTCTATCCCTAGTTATCCTTCACGTTACTTACTTCATTTATAACTCTCTGTCCCCATAAGTAACCAAAGTTTACTGCCACGAGCTCTCGACCTTTGTTACTGCTTAGCTTTCGCGGCCCGTTAAACAAACTTAGACTATACGAAGTTTCATATAGTTACTATGTGTGTGATGCGTACTTTCGTAGTTTGATGCATTTTGGGATCAAAAGTCATCATAAATATTTTAGATATGGCTGATATTTTGCGCCAACTGAATAGGCCAAGCTGGGGCTCATTCATGAAAGCTAGTGCAAGCCGTTTACATATGTCAGCAGTGCAACTTTCTTCACCGTTCATAAAAGCACAGAAAAAAATGGATCCCGAAATCGCTAAGTTGCGAGAAGAGAGGAAGAGGTAATTAATTATACCGTGTTTTTAGGTTAATACCAGTTTATCATCTTTTATATGTTGTGTTATTCAAATTCGAGCATTCCCTACCTCTGCTAGCATGCTCATGAATGAAGGAAGACTTTGTTACGAGCATAACAATGTGATCATTTTACAAAAGATTAAGTGAATAGAAACCCATTGGTTTGCTTAACAAGTTTCGATTTAATTGATTCTATTTATTCGATATATTATTCATTTATTTCTTTAGCTGGCTGATCTGTCACAGAGGTAAGTTGTCTGAAAAAATGCCATTCATAACGTTATTAAATGTGTTATCGATTTATGTGCTTAAGATTTCTCGCACTTTTGTTCATCCATGCTATTATTTTTTTATATTAGCAAAAAAATATTTACTATTTGCTATATTAGCAAATAAATATTCAATTTATTCAGGAGGAAACTCAAAAAGGAAATCAAACTTCTAGAAAGTTTCGGCAAAAAGCCGAAACCTGTGGAAGAATACATTTTCGATAAAAAGCATGAGGCAAATATTAACGAACGAATACGTCCGAATATCAGAGTTAGATTTGTTCTTATTTTTTCTTCCTGATTTTATTTATTTATCAAGAAGCTGAAGTGAAGGAGATTAGAATGGAGTTATTTTTATTTTTAATTTTTTTACGTTTTTATTCTTGATTATGTACTCCATTTTGTTACTCGTATAAGATTCTGAAAATACCTGGAATATGAATTTAGAAAAAACATTATGCTCCGAGTAGTGCTCTTACTAATCCAGAAAATATTTTGTTTCAGTTAAATGAAAATGAGGAGGATGAACGTGTAATTCTGGAAATGGAATACAAACGTTATCTTAATAAGTTAGCAGTTATGGATACACGTTGGATTACGGAAAGTATTCGGAAGCAAGAAAATGCTTTGCAGAAGCTCAAGGTTTAATTCACTTTATGTGCTGCTCTTGATATTCATCGATTGTTTTTATAAAACTTTTAGACATACGGAAATAACTTCTATTACTTTAGGATTTCTACTAGCGACCTTTGAATGAAGATCTTCTGTTTGTTTTTTTTCAATGACTCTTATCCTTTATCCTGAATTCCAAAAACTCTTATCCAAGGCTGGCCTCTTTGCTGTAGTAACTGTGTGCTCATTTTTCCGCGGTTTAGAGTGAAAGTTTCATGTTAATTGCATTTTCAGTTAGAATTTTTAAGGCTCTTTATTATGGTTGTCAATTGCTCATAGTCATTCTGGTTTATATTCGATTTGGAAGACCAAGGTACTTCTTAACTACGCTTCTAAAAGATTGATAGTTTTTGAAACATCAGTATAAAGTTTTAGATGCTATCACCCGAAATGTACAAAGCTGCTCTTGAACCTGATGAATGTTTTTTGCAAAGCTTCATCTATCAAGGCCCAACATTGACGCCTCCGCTAGAATCGTATGATCCGCCTGATGGTCATTATATCGATGTCAGCAAAAAATGGTTGTGTTAAGTTCTTGCAAGATTCTCTTTGTCCTGCAGTTTAAGTAACAAGCATTAAGCTATTGAAATGCGGATGATATATTCATTATAATTCATTCTTTTAAATACAAGGTATGTTTTTCGATTAGACAAATAGATAATTTTGTCATAATAAATCTTTATTTTACTTACATGATTGTCATCGAAAAAAATTTCTTCACTGACACATTTGCTTTCTTTTTCCACATTGCCTTACTGCAAGGTTGTTAATTTATTTTAGCATTGAATGATGTTATGATTGGTTAAAAAGTGCTAAGCCGAAATGAGATCCCTACCCCTCATCTATTTTAATTTGGTATGCCATGAAATGTTTTGCTACAGCGACAAACTGATTATTTATATTTGGCTGTTTTTTTCCAATAAATTTTTGAGCTTTGGAAAAGCAATTTTTAAAACTATTGCATATTACGGTTGTTATTTTCTTGACACTGTTTATATTATTCTTTTCTAGTAATTAGTTACCAAAGTTTGCAGTGTATATGTTGTAATTAAAAATTTATAAAACATTCGTTTCACAGAAGTGTGTAGCACAATATAAAATACACTTAATATTCCCGAAGTCATTTCTAGATGTTTTCAAGCTAATGGATGGTCGCTGCAAACAAATTAGCGATGTCTACATTATCAATTCATCAAAAATTACATTTAGTAAAGATAAAGTTGGAACCGGAAACTTTGCTGATGTATATAAAGGTGTTGCTTTGTTTTCGTTGCCTTTTGGCTTGTGATTAGTAAATATTGCAATTTAGATTATGATCTTTACTGGGGATTCTTGTTTCATGCATTGTAATCCTCATCCTTTGGTAGGTTTCGTCTATTGTGATCTGCTTTTGGTCGATTTAGTTTCATAAAAATCTCAAATTTTATGCAACCAATCATAATGAATAGATTCAAAATGATTTATTAGGAACATACTATAAAGGCAAAGAGAAAATATTGGTGGCAGTGAAAATTGTTCGAGTTGGTGGCGGCAATATGGTGTTCTTGTTATCCTCAAGTTTTTTTTGTTACTTTTATAGATCTAAAAATTTAACAAACTATTCCTTAAGTAATGAAAATTTGTGTAAACCTACGGATACCAGCTAACATTAAATGTCTTTTTTAGAGTTAGGCACCTGAAATCAAATTATTAGAGATATTTGTGATTTAAAATACGTCATGCTATGCCATAGGATTCCGAATTACGCTGCTTATCAGAATTGAAAAACGAAGCAATAATTATGTCGTTACATCGTCATCGATGTATTATTGAATTTTTCGGCATTTCATCCGATAAGGTTCTCATCGAAGTTTTTGAAAGTTATTTCAAGATTCTACTTCATTGGATTATTTAGGAATTGTTAGTCAAGCAAGAAGAGCATTAAGTTTCCTTTTTAAGTAGAAGGGCTTCCATTGAAATTTGTTGCTCGAAAAGCTCTCATTGAAATTAAAATTATTTCTTTTCATTCATTTTTTTAAAGATTCCAATGATTTTGATGGAGTATTGTGCAGGTGGTTCGTTGGATTTACATCTGCAGAAATTTAAAGAACGAATTTTAACTGCAGGCACAATTCTTTCATATACTGAAGTGGAAAATATTTAGGACGGGATAGACTAAATCTCTAAAAAATTTTATTCCTTGATTAATTTTGCTCCTTAGCTATATTCTTTTCTAAAATATGATAAAGATTGATAAGATTCCAAGCTTGCTTATTTTTTCTTCCTGTCGTTCTTGTTATTTTACATTCTCAAAATATTTAAAAGGAAATTTTGTGTTTTTTCTATTCTCAGCAAATGATAACAAGCTGTTCTAAGAGAATTTTATCACATAGGAATATGAAATCTGTGATGTCATTCATTTATTAATCCATTGATAATGAGCATTTTCAGAAAGAGTTACATATATGTATCAAATCTCAGATGGTATGCGCTATTTGGAACGTAAGAGATGTGTTCATCGAGATTTAGCAACACGAAATGTGCTTATCTCTAATACCGGATGCTTGAAAATCAGTGATTTCGGTTTAAGCTTTAGTCCTGCTATTCAGATACCAAAATTATTGACTAATGCACATGTGAGAACTTAATTGCTGTTAAATTTCTAAAATTCAAAATCATCAATTTTGTTCCTTCTATTTCATCTGATTTTCATATCGGATTTTTAAATCAGTGAATTTTCTGAAGCTCTTAAGCCGTTTATTATTCTACATTTATAAAGAGAAATGAAACGAAGTTTTATCTACGATTTTTTATATCTTCAGATTATTTCGGATATTTTTTGATGATAACTTTGTAGATTCCAATACGCTGGATGGCTCCAGAAACGCTAATTCGTACACCGATTTATTCATCAAAATCGGATATTTGGTCATTCGGTATTGTAATATATGAAGTAAGCGAAATTTGCAAACAGCATTAATGTCAAATATTATAATGAGAATTGAAAAGGCTTATGAGAATTCGTTTCTTGCTGCACAATTTTTTCTTCAGATATTTAGTTGTGGTGGGAAACCATGGCCGGAAAAACCGGTAAAATGGATTGCAACGAAAATTCGAAAAGGTGTAACACCTGAAATGCCAAAACGAATGCCACGTCTTATCAGAGAAATAGCTAGCGCTTGCTTTCAATTCGAACCAGATGAAAGGCCCACCTTCAAACAGGTTCATCCAATTGGTCGCTGATAACAAGTAGGCAATATTTGTTACAGTAGCATTCTAGAGAAATTATCGAAAAAAATAAATATATTAAATATCAAATGTTAAGATCGAGACAAATTTAGGCTATGGAATATTTATGTATAATAGGTAGGTCAGAGTTATGTTGAAATCAGAATAACAAAATTTAAACGATTCTGTAACTTAAATGAGAATTACTTATTTTTGAAAGATTTCGATATTCTGTCAAAACTCTTTCCTTTGCTTATAACTAAACGAAGTATTACAGGTGAACGGTTGGATTCTTTTAGTACAAGGAATACGTTTCCCACCATTACCTCCTTCCACACTATCAGTGGCACAATTAAAAAATGTTAAAGTGAATATGTCTTGTTATTTTATTCTGGAAGAATTCGATAGAAAAATTTATTTTATTTGTAAAAATAGCAACATTTATTTTATTTGTAAAAATCTCTAAACTTTAAAAGATTTTTATTAAAAACGAAAAAAATGCCTGAAATTTAAATTTTTTCAAAAAAGTTGATGAGAAATTTCTGGAAAATTGGTGATAAAATACTTCAAAATTAAAAAAAGAACTTGAATTATGAGTAATATGATGAGATAGAATGATAATAATGCATTACTAATGAATCATAGAAAAAAGCGCCAGATCGATTTCCATTTTTAAAATTTACCAGAATCCTTGAATCCAATGCATTATAGTTCTGATAATATTCATTATTAAAATTACTTCAGCCATTTCTAACACAAATGACGCTATGATTATTTCAACCCGATGCTCGTTAATTATCATCAATTACGATCTGCAATTATTATTGTATAATGATTGTATTTACTTATATTATTTGTCCAAAACATAAAAATTTTTTAATACAGCCAGTAAAATTCATTGAAAAAGATCCGGACGCAATTACGATAGAATTAGACGATGTAAAAAGTATTGGCCAACAGCCTGATGATGATAACGGCGTAAGTGATCTATGCTGTTAAATGAGTATACTTTAAATGTATTTCTAGTTTGATTGTCATAGCTTATGCCTTTCAGTCTAAGGAGCCAAGACAGACAAAGTCGTCCGAAACAAAACTAACTGTTCCTGTGGTGAATAAAAATATATTACCAAAGAATGAAGATAAGTGTGTCATTTATCGTGCTAATATTTAGAATTCCAATATGCCATATTTTTTGAGTCATTTTTGCAAAACTTGAATTGTACCCAAAATTCTGGTTAAAATAACAGAAAAAATCAGAAAAAATGTATCAGAAAAACGTAAAGAATAGCAATTAAAGACAGTTTGAAGTTGAAATTCTAAAAAATAAAAATACGACATTTTTGAATGTATTAGGTAAGATAAAAAGAAATTATCGTTCTTTCGTTTTTTTAATCTAACCAATGCAAATTACAGTGCGGGAGTATCGAGACAGCAAGGTACTTTTTATTTCGTATTTTCATGGCGAATTGCAATTTTACATTGGTGATGGATGGGAATTTATCTGTCTTCTTCATCTATCAGATTATTCCTATTACTCTTCTTAAAAATTTTAAATTTAGCCTGAAAACAAAAATGAAAATGAATGCGTTAAATAACAAATTTAAAGAAAATTTATTTCTAGCAGAATCGAATAAGCTAGCAGCCACGGTATCAGATCGTGATGATGAGTGCTCTAAAGATGCTAAAAAGGAATTAGACGAAAGGCTCGACAAAGTAATCTGTCCTTACAACTTATGAAACAGTTGCCACAAAAATTGGAAAAACAAAAATTTCATTGCATTGAACTTTAGGGAGCAAACCCAAACACTATAAAAAAGAACTTTAAGAAAACCTTAATTCTCAGGTCATAATTTCTCAAAAATTGAAGAAAAATTCTGCTTCTTTTTACAGCAGAATTTAGCACTTCTCTTAATACAAATACTTTGAATGTAATAAACTTTCTCGATTTTCAGCTTCAAGTTCTTTGTTTCAGAATACCGGTCAAAATCAATAATGCGCATATCTCATTTTAGATTTCAGAGAGCTGTTTGTCCTTTGGATACATTTTCATTTATTGCAATCTTGTAAATTTGTTATTATAAACGATATTTTCTGATACAGCGGTACATTGCTGAAATGCGATACCATCATATTTAGCTGCTAATTTTTCCGAACTTTTTTCTTTCCTCTAAAATTTGATCTCAGTTCCCATCTTTTGACATCAACGAAAGGCAACGAAATAAATTTATAAAGAAAGCAGTTCCTTGAACCACTCAGAGTTTAGTGACCTGAATAGCGGAAAGTTGGCTAATGAGGAATTCATGGAGTATTAATACATTAACGTCGTGTCTTTTAGAATGTTTAGTTGAGAAAATTAGTGCATCACGAAATTAAAGTGTTCATTAGTGAGTAGAAACATTGTGAACACCATTTGTTTGTAACACATAACTTTCTCTATAACAATTTTTTTATTGCCAACAGATATATTTCCGCGCTATGATCACGGCTGGCTTTGGGTTTCACAGTGTACACCTTCCTAAAATCTTGCTTAAGGCGTTCAATAAATTCTTCCCGCTTGGGTCCGTCCCATATTTTACAGAGTAATGTTCCATTTTTCACCAGAGGAATTACTGATTTTTTCACACTAAGTTCCAATACTGTCGCACAAAGTGATAAAATTCGTTCATGATCAATTCCTCCATCGCCTATAATATTTTTAAAATAAATCACAAGAATGATCTGCATAACAAAACGGTGTATGACTGCATAAAAAGAAGAATCTTTTCCATCCTCCACGTCACTGATATCCATAAAGGTTCGATCTCTTATTACTGCTCGATCATATCCTTTTTCAACTGCATTTAACAACTCGAATGAAACAAACAAATCAAAAGAGAAATCATCGTTCACTAAATCTATCAAGAAATACTCTGCATTTCTTATTTCCAATGTCACAATGTTAAGGACAAATTCTATTTAATTTACCTGCTTGTAAGGCTTTCACATAATTAGGACCAAATTTATACCACTACCATGCAATAATATTTTCTAGCTTGCCTGGGGATTTTGAAATATTTCCGCGTTGCTTCTTTGTCATTCAATTGCTGCACACTCTAAGTATGAATTTTGAAAAAGAAAAAAAGCTACCTTTCGTTGCGAAAAAGTAGAAAATGTATTGAATAAAATGTAAGAGTATTTGTTCCTAAGTCAATGATAAAAGATCCATTACCGGTAGGATTTGGGGCCATATCACTGATGACAACATTAACAGATCTTCCATTCAAAAGTTGCTTTATGTTTTCATGTGTTTTTTGAGCTGTGATATCGGAGAGATCCAAAAAATGAACACCCGAAATTGGTACTATCGGCTAAAAAGCATATTATCGTGTAAATTATCTCAGGCGTGAATTCGCACCCAAATGTTTGCAATGATGCAAAAAACTGACTACCTGTAAATCGATGCCCAGAACAAAGGCATTGCCATACACGTTTGGCTGTACAATATCAGCAGCTACTTGACACCACGATCCAGGAGCCGCTCCAACATCAACAACTACCATACCTATAAAGTGAAATAAATCCAAAAAAAATCAAAACAGAAAAGTTTAGGAGAAATCAATGGAGAGATTTTATTCCCTGTTTTGAATTATTGCCTTTTCCTCTCTCTGTCCACCTTCTCTCCTCTACTTGCCACACTCCTTCTTTTCAACTTGCCAATTATCACAATGTCATCTAAAGTTAAACTCACCGGGCTCAATAATTTTATACTTCTCGTTGATTTCCAACAACTTATAGGCGCTCCGAGCTCGATACGAATGTTCACGGGCCTTTCTAGAGAATTCATCAGACCACTGTTTTTGCAGATATTTCAAAGTAGCTGTCGATTTCTTTCCCTTGGAAAAATAACGAACTGGAAGCCATAATGTGATTAGTGCTGCCCTGAGTTTGATATTGAAAAACATCGCGATCTCCCTCTGAATTATAAGCCGAAATTAAAATGATAAATACTTACATTACCCGAATATCGATCCTGTATGGTTTTATTGCATTCAACCAATGGGTAGAGTGCACTTCTAGGAGTACATGGGAAGTTTGGAATAGGCAACAAGAAACCTTTCAGCAAAATTCACCATTTCCAGAAAGAATGACTGAATGTTCGCAAAATACTTTATTATAATAATACAAATGTTAAATAATATAACTTCCTGAATGAATATCAGACAAAACACTAATAGCTTCAAACAATATTTACATGAGAGAAAATGGAGGTTTAATACTAAGGAAAATTTTCTTGTGTTTGGAAAAGGATTAATCTATTTCGGAAATTTAACCAGTTGGAAATGTAAAAATATGTCATCACGTACTAAATATCACAGAAAGTCTAGATCAATCTCATAAATGTATACTTTACATTTAAGATGGAGATGGAACCTAAAGTTGACGTTTACATTTATGAAGTTGATGTATATTTTGGATTCCATCGCCACCTTAACTACCATTGCAAAACTGCTAACGCAACAAGCTTTTGTGAAAGTTTGTCTTTAAATACAAATAAAGATAATGTACTAAAATTTCTTGAAGCAACAAGTATGTAGAAATTATTAAATTTATATGAAAATTCAAGATCATGCAATTAGCTTAAATTTCGAAGGCTCAGAACAAACTAAGAAGGAAATACAAGCTGCATATAAACAAACAGTTCTATATTAATTAATAAAACATTTCTAGAAATCTTTCGGTGTTAAGCACTGATTGACAGCCCGCAACAAATCAAGATTTTCAAGTGCAGCTGCCACTCGTTCTTTGTCCGCTAACTGCTTGTTTATTGCATCTGCGGATACATGAGTATCGGGCGCTATCCTCACAATTATCTGCAACAATTAAATGTAAATCCTACGTTATCAAATAGCAAGTTTGGTTTTGCGAAGATCTCACACAAAAGACATTATTTGAAAAATTTTTTAGCTTTCGTATTCTAAAACAAGTTCAAATTCGAACAGTAATTACTGAGAGTCATTTGCGTAATAGTTTTTAAAAGCTAATTTTTCCTTAAAAATGTATAAGTGAAAATTAGTGACGGAAACAGAAAGATCAAGATTTGGAAATCATTTTACTTTTACACTAGGATGCACAGATCGCTGCAATTTTGTTCGTATTGTTAGACCAATCAGTGTTGCCATTGAGCAGTGTGGTATTGTAGGAACAAATTCGACCTGACAAAATGACTTTCAGTTACATACTACTAAAAAAATAAAAATTCCCTGACATATTCAATAATAAAAAAGATGTGAAAAATCCTATGCTTACATCAACAATCGTTTCATCATCATTTTTTTCAACCATAATGAGTTCTTCCTGGACAACATTCAATTGTTCAAGAGTAAGAGGATGTTCCGGATCATTGATATCCCTGGAACAATATGTATTGTTGTAATAAGGAGAAGTCATATAGTAATAAATAATCTCAACAGTATAGACTGCAATTCAATCAATATCGGATTTTCAAACAACAAATCTGATAATACTTAAAGTAGACTTTAAATGCACGCAGTTCTTGAGCTCATCCATATGCAATATTTTTAATGATAAGGGACTCAATGCAGAACAATTCTTGTTTTTAATTGAAAATTCCAGAGTCAACTCGTTTGAAATGTCTAAAAAAAGATCTGATAAAACTTGGTACTGTGAAATTGCAGTTATAACAAACTTCGCGAAAGGTTGTGAGGGAAATATAGTCGTATGATAAATATGGGACCTTATATAGTCGAAGATTTCCAGAGCATCGATTGGATCAATAATGTTTGGATTTAACTCTGAATCAGACATCCTCTTACTACGAGATTTCGTAGTATACACCGTCGGTGTTGCATTTTCTAACTTTCTGGGTATCATTGCGCTTCTTTTTATCTATAGATTAGCATATTCAGATAACCATAAGCACTCTGAAATATATATGTATCCAATTCTTCCATAGAACAAATGCAAACAGCTATTCCTACAAAATAGATAAAGTCATCACTTTAATACTGAATAATTAAGCAAAAGTGTGAAGTATTCAACGAATGAATACAGAGAGAAATGCGTTACACTATGATTAACGACTAGCTTTCCAGGGGTCAAAAATCCCACCATCTACCTCCGACATTCTTGGAATGATGAATAAAATGAAAAACTCAAAAAACTGAAATGTTGACCTGAAAATGAACAGCTAATGAAAAGAATAATGAAGTATGGAAGTGAATGTACACTTACTTGATGACAATTAGTAGTTAAAATTTACTAAATTCATTTCACATCTATTTAATTCGAACTATTTCTCATTCTGAACCGTCCTAACGCTCTCTGAAGTTAAGAAAAACAATATGTTGAAGTTCAAAAAATTGAAATGCACTCCTTACGACTTATACAATTAATCACTATGAAAGGAAACAGAATGAAACGAGCTGGGAAATATAATGTGCAAGCACCCCGCGGGAAGTACCTGAACAGGAATACTTCAAGCAAACAACCCAACGGGTCACCTGATTACCCGCCTTAATTGACCGGATCGATGTGAAAACGCAAGTCTCACCCGCTGATCTTTCACAACATTTTCCGGATAGGGAAAGGTGTATTGTCTTCCAAAACGGATTTGATTCGGGATTGGTGTTCCCATTCAGATCGATAATTTTGAAGATTGTTAGCATGATAAGGAATGTGATGTTAACAAGAAGAAAAAAGACACAAGATTTTGCGATCGGGAGAGAGGTAAAGATAATTGCGATGACCTTAAGTCATTAGACAAACAGGATTTGCATTAAAATTAAAACTACGTTCCACTAAACACGAAATGATTGTTGTAAACTTTATTTAGGGTGAAAATGTAGGTCTTTTCCATCTCCTAGATTGATATAAGCTAATCGTTTCAATAGGAGAAAATGCTTCAGTTTCTCGAAACAATAACTGAAGAGTAAATCCCATAGAAAAATGAAATATATATACTAATTTTGTCAATGTATCGATTGCTTTACTATTATTCAAGTAGTTGATAATTGGATCTCGAAAACACATATGAATAATAGCTTCACATGTTGAAACAACAGATTGTTTTATAAAAGATTGAACATTGATAAGAAGTGGCGAAGACACCAACAGATAGAGTCTTCCAGTTATCAGTTAATCTTTAGACATTTATATTGGTCATTGTCTGCTTGATAAAGTCAGTCAAAATTAGCTATAATTAATGTTGAAGCCTATTTATCGTTATTTGATAGTCCACTAAAAAACAGCGGAAATGAACGAAAGTATATCAGTTATAAGGCTGAACAATAGTGTATATTGCAATTCATTTAAATGCAATCTTCGTTAAGAATACAAGCCTATCTTAATTAAACTGCTGCTTCCTTATCTTTATCACTTACAATACAGCGAATTCGAATTACGATAGTTTCATTGATTGTATATATTAGACTTAAGTATGCAATATTATTTTTTTTATTCTCATACTATTTCCACACAATTTTTTTGGAAAATTAAGTGGCAGCGATGACAAAATTACAGTTTAAAGAAGCAATACATAACAGTGATATGAAGAGAAAGTGCACATTTCCAATCAAATTTGTTCAATTTCAGTATTTCACATGAAAATTTAATGAATACTTCATTAAAACTAAATGCATCTCTTTTCCTTCTTGCATTCAGAATTAATCTATCATTTCCTCTTTTGACATGCACAGCGAATCCACCTTGTTGAAGCATAATATGAGAAAATAATTATATCCTACAGAAATTTAATATGTTTCATGGAAATTTATGAAAAATAAGCTAACATTTTCCCTTTTCTTTCATTTCGCCGAACTGTTTGTATTAAACACATGCCAATGCTTAATTGGCAGTTTCATGAGATATTTCGAAAGAATGAGCAAAGTTTCAAATCATAAACGGGCATTTGACTAAGACTGCTTATTATTCATTTGCCATGCTTCTTTCCCAATCAGAGTTAATATGGCATCCACTGAACGTGGGAACAGTGTATCTCAAATAAGTTCAACTACGAAGATCCAAAAATATGTACAAAACCATAAGAGAGATTCAAACTGAAAGACCATTTCAACAACAAAATATATTGAAGGAAAGAGTGAAATCTCATTAACTATGCAAATTATTGGACAGTCAAGAGAGGCAGTGAAACTGGGTCCACACAATATGATAACAATAACAGGAATGAAATAGCAACTTATCAATACAATTTGAGGGAAAAATTAAAGCCTTATTCAGAGTAATAATTTCAGGCGAAACTACTAGAAAAGGAGCTCATTTACGATTTTTTAATAAAGGAAGCAGCTGATGACAATAAATTAGTTAAAGTTTCAAGCACATTTTTCTGCCAATGCGCTTATAATTGTCATTGTTATTCTAATCACATCGAATTTTTATTTGACAGCTTTCTGAAAATTCCAGCCGGAAGTTTCCTATATGTGAAACTTATACTTATTTTAACTACGACACTCTAAGTCATTTTTTATGCCATAATGCTTCCTTTATAAAGATATCATTGCAAGAGAATTATATTCGAAGTTAAATATTCGAGGACGACATATCATTTGATTTTTCCTTCTAGGGAAGATGGCAAAACATCTTTTTTAAGAAATGTTGGAGAAACTAAAATTATAAAGAGGTAGGAAACATCAGAAACATGTACAGATACAAAATAACGTATCGAAATATATTCAGTCAACAAATTTTCGAAATAAATGGAAATAAACTTCGTATAAGAGAGATCAGTCATACCTCAACATTTCGAACTCTTATGAGGAATGTTAGAAGTGTTTAATACGCTCAATTTTTTAACTAACTATAATTTAATCAAGAACTGTTGAAGAAAACAACTTGATCGCTTACATTATGATCAGTGTTTCAAAAAGCTCATACCTCTAGCCTAAATGAGTCATTGAACAATGAATGTTGGCTTTGACCGTGTTTATGCCTGGCGTTCCTTTCGCTCATTTCCATTTCAGAAGCAGACTGACATTCTTGGAACAGAGTACCATGTCCATTCAACATTGCTTCATTTGAGAAGCAAGCTGAAGTACTACTACAGTTGAGAGCAGTATCCAATCTTTCATCACCAGTTCTCCGGTCTTTGGTCTGGAGCGATCGCGAAAAATTCGGGTCTAAACCGTTCGGCAACGACGTGCTATAATTGTACAATTTTATATTTTACTGATTAATTTAAAATTTCAGCGGGTTCAACGGATTAAATCAGAGGAGTTTACAGAGCTTTTAATCTCATACTTTCTCTAGTATTTCAAAAAAGTAATACTTTGCTTCTTGAGGTTCATAGCCTCTGCTTGACTCTGTATTAGAACCTAAATCTCCATGTTCCACATGATCCGCTTCTACTGCACTCAATTCTGCGTCGCTGAAATAAGAGTATTGTACTTCAATTAAATAATGAAAAAAGAGGTTCTCAATAGACGAAAAAGTTATAGCCGGTAAAGCAATATCTACTGAATGAATGTGAACCTGGAAACTTCGTCATTATGCTGCAGTTGTCTCAGCAACATCCCAATATTGTTAAGTTTCAGAGGAGTTGGAGTCATTCTGTTGTTCACTGAACTTTGTGACGAGGTTGGACTCAATTCAACATTTGCACCTGATACGGCTTCAACATATCGTGCTCCATAGCGTCCCATTGCTTCAAAATAATTGGAAGAATTTTTTTTTTTCAAATAGCTCATCAACATAATTTAAATCTTTTGACGTGTTTGCTTTCATTAAAATTTTTTCACTTTATGGTCAGATGCGTGATTGAAATATGAGTTAGTAATTGCTTACTTGCTATACCTAACAGATAATGTTAAAATATGTGTGAATGCACAATAAAACTGCGTTATATGCGATTTAAATATCAACTCCACATTTATATTATATCAATAAAAACTAACCAATTTCAGAATCAGTTGCATAACCGCTTCGGTTTCGTTCACAACGAGCTGGAAGGGCGACAGATGAACAACGTATTGTTGGCGATGAACCCATCATTTCCGAACACGTCTCATGATATAGTACACCGTCGCAATAATAGCTATGATTAACAGGTACTTCTCTTTTCAATATAGTTGTTGCTGTACCTAAGAATCGAATATTACTGAAGAGTGAGTTTTTACCCATACTTGAATACTATTCATTATTGATCTTTGGAAGAAAATTTTACCGTTCAGCATTGTTGTAACGATATCTTCTCTTGGATCATATTCCACGCAATTTCTGCTCACTGGTAAAGCGCCGTTATTTTCATGACCTGTACTTCCAGATTCACGCGATTTCACAGATGCACTATCGCGTTCATCATTTGCCTCGTTGATCCTTTGCAATGCATCATAAACATGTTTGTCCTTTTTTCTTTTCCTCTTTTCCTCACTAAAAATTAAGCTATTACAAGAAAGTAAAAGTAATAGAAAATTTCACTTTCAACAAGTGAAAGACATCTCTTCAAGGTTAGGAAGTGACGATGGCAAAGAAAACATACCGATAGCTTGGCATGCTACCAAATTTTATCGCTCTTTGTGTGTTTTCCGGAAAACTTTCATTTAATTTCTCGTCTGCCGGTGAAGAAAACTCAATCTCACTTTGTCTCCTATAAAATAAAAACAATAAAGAAATTTTTTAATTATCGAATAAAGAAGACAATCAATCACGCGAAAAGGATCTCACCGATAACAAAATAAGAGACAAATTAAAAGCAGCAGAAGCAATATGCCAACAATAAGAAGAATAATAAGTAAAGTTGTGGTATTCAACGTATGACCACCTAAAATAAAAATAAGAATTAAAGAATAAAAACTGAAATAGAATTTACCATTGTTTCGAAAAATTTAATGAAATGAAAAGCGAATTCAATAAGTGGTTCACTGACTCTTTGCTTCACAAATTTATGAGGAAAAATTCTCTTCCATTGTAATTATTAGTTATGATAAAATAGGATTTATGTTTGGTGAAAAAGAATTAGAAAATTTAATACGGCAAATGAAAAAAATACTCGAGCGAATTAAAATTAATTCATAAACAAACTAATTGCATTAACATCTCATAAACGTTACCCAGATGATAAAGTAAGTAATAAAATAATTTACCTGCAAATGACGGAATGAAGATATCACTAAAATGAGAAACATCCAATGGTATAACAGTTGTGGAATAAGTAATATTTGTTTTGGTATCACATGCTGTACCCATCCAACCATTATAACACAAGCATCGTCGTGTAGTCGTACAATCCTAAGACTGTCAGAATCATTTTTCTAGATTATAACCAATTAAAAAAGTGGTTGATACTATCTATATTCGAGACGTAAATTACAAAACTTGAATGAATTTTTGATAAACAATGCCAGAGAAAATCTACCCCATGTCCCGAACATTGATAAGCAAGATTATTGCTTGGACAATGCACAGGTGGTGAAATCTGAACAAGAGGTGAACAAATCCCTTGAACACAAACTTTTCCAGAACCACAACTGCTTCCGTCCATAACCACACCCACATCGAGATTTGTAACCATTCTAAACAAATATTTTCTGGATATTAAAAATGAATATTTTTTGAGCACTAGTCTTATCTATTATAGTACTTTTTTCTTTAAAAAAAAATGCTTTAAAGAAGCAACAGAAAAATGCTTCTTTAAAAAAATGCTTTAAAAAAAACATTTTTTTAAAAAAAATGTTTTTTGTATGAGCGTCTTTCTTATCATCACTAATACAAACACTAAAGGCATTCATAGCGTAATAAAACGACAGATGAGGTTTGCCACTATTTTAAATATAGAATATTGACAAAGATTGAAAGTAGTGATATTAATTTCTTCGTTTCTAAAAATGGAATCTTTTGAAAAATATCACTGGCATCATCTGCTTTTTGAATAAAGTAAGATAAGTAGAAGACATGCGAATAGGATGGTTAAATAGTTAAATAGGATGGTTAAATGGTTAAAATTTGCAACGGTGTAAACCATATTCTAGAAAATACTGACAAAGGGTTAACTTAATCAACTTAATAAGTGATTAAATCTTCCGGGATTTTTAAAATTTGTAAAAAATTAAAACTGATTTTCAAATTATAACAATACATACTTGCATTGTATTTGTTTGGTTTCATGCAAGAACTGGAGATTAAATGAATTAAGCTTTAAGTCCAGAGGGGTTTGAAAACCTCCTCGACAGTGCAATGTTCCACAGTGGACATTTTCCACTGCACATTTCCTATACATCCCATCTCGATCTGTGCCACAGTTTCCATATTCCAGACCGAGCCCATTACGTTCATAACAGTGTTCATCCGCCGTTGTTGCATCTAAAATTATCTCTGTTTTGAAATATTATTCATTAATTTTCCAACTGCAGACAATGTTTCATTACATGAAGCAGTTTTATAGCTCATATCGACACCCTCCTTCAAGAGAACGATGAAAGATCTCATCTAGCAGGCAAGTTACATCAAATGTAAAGAAAGCAACGGTAAATGAACCTATTTTAAATTCATTTAACTTTCCTGTTGCAATTTTCTTGCCCATTTTTTCTTCTAAGAAAAATAAAACTTACCAGAACCCCAAAGATCGCGACACTGCTGTTCAATATCTGAACAGTTTCCCTTCCAGCACTGCCCGCTAATACCACATATGGTACCATCAATCAGGTACCCATCATCTGGACAATCACCATCATCTCCAGTGCACATTTCCGCAACATCACATACGGATCTTGCCGGTCTACATATATGCCCTATTGGTCGCAACTACAATATATTTATCAACTTTTTTCTAAAACAGAAAAAATGTTCAGTGAATCTCGAATTTAAAAATATGTGAAAGCAAGATTACTGCAACGAATCAGCTATTCTATGCAGTAAGTCTGTGTGAAGTTGCACAATTTCATGTTGGAAATGACTCCATAGTTACGCTTCTTTGAAGAAGATTATGATGTCAACTATTAAATCAACCACCTGTTTCATGCATATGTCTAGTAATTAGGCTACTAGTTGTTAAAATTCAAAGAAAGAAACTTCGATAAACCACCTTATGGAAGGCTTACTTGGCATCGATGACAACATGCTTGATGAGAAGCACAGTGAGCATGAGCTCGAAGAGTACATGTTAATGGATCACAGCATGGGTCGAGACACTGCTCCCGCAATCCACAGTCACATTCCTCCTCACCATCAATAATACCGTTACCACATTGTTGCAGTGTTGATGCCTATAAAAATGATTGGAAATATTTCTATCTAAAAATTCAAAAGACGTTAAGAATTATTTTTGAAATGTAAAAAGAGTGACGAAATTTCGTGATAAACCAACAGCAGATAAAAAACAAAAACAAAAATTGTTCATTACTTTTAGCTGATTTCTTTTTTCATAATTTCAAGTTTCTGTGCTGTTGGAAATTTCGATAACTCGCTTTACATAAAACCGATCAACAAACTACGATCATGTTAATGATAGGTTGGACTATATAAGCATCTCTTACCTATCAAATCCTTATACTTATGACGATCAACAAAAAGTAGAAAGATGAAATTATTTTAAGATAAGTGAGTAAAGTAGTTTAAAATTTTAAAAGTTCCGGCAAGATGTTTGTGATTATAGCTATCACATTTTCGCAATATCTGACAGAGGAAAGGAAATGAACAAAGCAATAAATGTTTACCTGCAATGGTTTATTTAATAAGCATTGCAAATGTCCAGATTGTAACACGCTATGCATTCTTGCTATACTGCATTTCGAGAACTGCCATAAAAACGGTGATCCAATATTTCTGAAAATAATCCCAAATCAATGATTGTCTACATTGTATTATAATAAACAGCAGAAATGAATCTTCGGAACATTTTTTTATTCCGTCTCTCTCATATATATTATGTTATGCGCTTAAATTCAACCTGGTTCCATTTATAGTTAATTAAGCCAATTGTATCAAGAACTTATCAATATCGCATAGATTTTCGTTGTACTATTCTCAATAAGCAATTCTGGGCCAATGCACGCTAGTCCATTTTCTCCCAGCATTGACTGATTACCTCTACCATGTACACAGGTACTTTCTCTATTTAGCTCAATGGTTCAAAAAAGGAATATCTTTGTAAGATGCCCCATATTTAATGATTCTCTTTATTTCAAATCTTTTCCTTTATTAGCAAATGTGAATCTATCGTCTTAGAATTCAAATTAGTATTTATATAACAGTGGAAATGCTTCATTTCATGAGGATCCAGCCACTAGTCAAAAATCTTTGAGGTTGTCAGACACAAGCAATGAGCTGTCGTAATCTGATGAATCGTTCTTTATGATACACAAAATAGCATTGAAGGTTTCCTTATCTGATTGAAGCAATACCCTCGAGATGGGGGGAGGGGGGGAGAGAGGAGGGGGAAGAGGCAATACTTATAATACTCAGTTTGTAATGTCTTTAAAGCGGATGGGCACTTCTATACACTCATCATAAATTATGCACATGCAGATTTATCACCATTCTCAAATCCTAATTTTTGCTCTTCAAATGGGATACATATTGAGTCATTTTATAAGCTAAAAAGGACTTCTTTCCAAACCTATCCTCATTATTCAAAGTTTGGAATACTGTAGAATGAGCGAGAATAAGGAATGTGTGAAGAGTTCTATGTAATAAATAGGTAATAGATTTGAGAATTTTAATTTTTTCAAGTATACGTTTCGTTGCTATCAATCAAGAAGATATCAGCTAATTAGGTGCTATGGCCAAACTTACCCTGCTTGTTTATGCATAATACAGTTGTTGATTAAATCGCATCCGCAATCTGGAGAATCATGATCCATCCCCATGATGTGAGCCAGATTATGGGCAGTTAACTGACCCGTATCATGTGCTGTGTACGTATCCACAGCCTTAAAGCTTGGAAGTAGACAATTTTCTATAAAGCAGCAGAAAGATAAAGATAGTTTCAATTCGAAGCTTAGTTTCAGAAATCTTACCGTAACCAAACCAGTTGCACGTGGTGAACAAATGCTTCCAAAAGTGCTACTCATCACTTCATCCTTGACAAACTTTGCTGATGTGAACATCAGGGAAGTATCTTTGACTGAAATTAATAAATATACAATGCGTAAACAATGCAATCAATAATTTTTGAAAAATTATTTGCAAAAGAAATAATCATTTCCTGTTTAGATTTAAGCTCGAAGAGTGGTCCTATATTACAATTGAAAAGATTTTGTCGCAGGAAAAATCATGACTAACCAATGTGATAAATATGACCAGTGACATACTCCACAGCACTGCTTAATGTTCTCTCGATATCTTCATGATAATCAATTCGTGGTTTATCCATCCACTCTTCCAAATAAACAACACTCAATCGAATATTTAAATCACGTGAAAACATCTGTAAAAAATAATGGAAGTCGCAAATTAATAAAAGGTAAGATATCTCTAATTAAGATATTTATAACACTGGGCAAAAAAAAAAATTGAAAACATATTAATTGGTTAAGACAAGGAGGAAACTTCAAGAAATTTTTTTTGTCCTATAGAAGAGATTCCACGAATACCAACAACACAATAATATGAGTGTGCTAATCCCTAATTAATTGATAATGAAAAAAGTAGAAAATTGGGAATTTAAAAAATCGGTGGTTTCAAAGATTGGTTTTCAATTGCACTGCAGTGACTGAGGAAGTGAATAAATTAGCAGCGCCGGCAAAAAAAAGCAAAAAATAGAAAAGAACAATTAACCCTGTAGTACAAAAGAAAATATAGCCGCAAGTCTTCAAAAAAAAAAAAAAACAAAAAGAGGATCGAAGAGGAAATGAGAAAAAGAAGAGCAAGGATAGAGAAAAAGAGTCTTCTTTTAAAATACCGCTTTAAATAGTGAGAAATTGTAGGAAGGATGACTGAACAGATGGCTATTTCCTCTTAAACATATGCCAAAGTTGTATAATTTGTCCTACAAACTGAATTTTTTTTTGCATACGTATCGTATAATAATAATGACGAAAACAATGATAACAATAAGTTTTTTTTGCGATTTTCAAATTGAAATAATAATAAATTAATAAGGAATATTTGAATTATATCGAACAATACGGTGGAAGTATGTTTATATGCAGTAAGATCCATAGTATAGATATCTTTTCAATTTCTATTCATTAACCGAAAACATTTTCTTAATGATATGATTATTCTATTTGTCGATTATTTTCTAGTAGCTAAGAGGTAAGAAATGACACTTAAATTTAGAGTCACTGATCCCAAAATATAAGTCCCCAACTGTAGAAAACTTACACAGTCAGCAATATTGATGGCTTCCAGGATGAAAGCAGTACCCTCTTCTTCGTGCAAATCATGTTTTTTCATCTGCAACAAAGTTATACAGTTTTATTTATTTAAAATTTTCATATAAATGAAGAATTGCATACTTCTTTTCAACTGAGATGTTATGTCTGACTTCCCTATTTCAAAGACAGTTTAGCTACAGAAACAAAGACAACACATAAAATCAAGATGATCATAAACTTACAAAGGAGTAATCGCCAATAACAGCTAGTTCGACAAACTTTGTTTGTCTCGTGACATCACGCTTCGAAAACTAAGATATTACTGAATTAAAATAATGACTGTCCAATATAGAAGCAAAATACAAAATCACAGTATTTAATTTCATCTTGAGATTTTTAAAACACATAAAATTTTTCAAACAAACCTTTTGAAACTGTTTTGCACCTTCTCCAATTTGACTACCGCATGCAGCGGACCGGGACCATTTTGTACGATATAAAACATGTGGATGACGACGACCTCGATCACCACCATCCAACGGCCAAATTCCATAAGCTGAACCGTTATCGAAAGCAATTATACCGCTAAAAAGTTTAACTATTGAAAAATTCTTCCTGGGTGTTTGAAACAATGACTTTAACTTTCCTTTCTCTCTCTTTCTCCGTCTTTTACTTAATTTCCTTTCTTCAAGGCAGTGAAGTTTCGCTGTAAAACAAAAAGATTCATGAGACATTTTAAAAGCATAAACTTGAGAGTCCAATGACTTATATTATGCGATAGCAAGAACGGACCGTAAACCATTACACGTTGACAATGCCACAAATGATGCTTCTTCACCGTTTACAGTGCCCTGATAGTAGCAATTTTCAATTCGCCTACTAATTGGGATATTTTCATCATTATCATGCTGAAAGAATAAAAATTTACAAATTTGTCAGGTGTTGATTATAAGTTCCCTCAGACTCAAGCAATAAGGTTTTAAAATATAAATTAAAACTATCTGTTGGATAGGCAAGAGATATTATTTATAGCAATAATAATATTTTTTTTTAGTCTCTTGTTATTCTTTATCCCTTTTGATGTTATCTCTATCCTTCCCCTGTGGCCCATAATCTATCGAAGTAAACGTTTCTTAATCGAAACCGGAGATCTGAGTTCGAAACATACTTTGACTAGTAAAACTTTATTATGGATGCTTTCATTATAAACGCTTATTACTATAATTTAAGAAGAAAAAAACAAAACTGTCTGTGACAACTAACATTTAACAAAAAACAATATTAATTAAGGAGCAAGATATGCGTAATTTCGCATTTCAATCGAGTGTATATATTACACACTCTAGGAGAGTGGAAAGATCGGAGTGAATAAAATATTCAACGAGAAAACCATCCATCACTGGAGAAAATGAACTTTTTACTTTACAATTACTTAAAAAAATGTAATAGAATTTCCTCTGAACTCACTTTCCGAAAATCGGTTCCATTAATGAATAACAACTCATTAAGACCCAACAGCAGCTTTAAACGACTGACAACAGTACTACGGATGACAATTGTAACCTGTTTGTAATGAACAGTCCCATTTAGATAGTGATTCCTGCAATGTTTTTGGTGAATTTTACATTGCAAGCAAAACCCGAAACCGAACTAGAAAAACGGAAAAATAAAACAATCTGTACGGAAAAAAGAAAAACTAACCTAGTATCAATGCCGATACGATCGTTCCTATCTCGAATCTGGAATGGATGAACTACCTCAAATTCGCCTTCCGCAAGCCTACTAATAAAATCTTTGTTGGTAGCGAGATGTCGAAGTTGGTCTAAAAATTTGTAATCGTCAAAAAGAGGTCTATTATACACACATACAAAGAATAAAGTAATACACCAGTCTTTGCCGAGACATTCGATAAATTAATCTGAAAGAAAAAAAAGAAAATCTCAACATTTTTTATAATTAACTGCTAGTAAATTGAATTAAAATGATGAAAAACATTATACGCAGGAATTAGGAGTTTCAGCTAAATTTAATATCTGCGTCCACTGACAGATCAATTATCAACGGAGAATAACTGATTATTTCTAGAATTCGAGAAAGTTCTAAAGACAAAAGTCTGGATATATTCCGGAAATTAATGTGATGCCGTAGTCTTTCAATCTCTTCGGTACTAATAAAAAACAGACCTTTCGAACCAGCAACTGCGAGATCAGTAAAAAGTACTAGTATGAAAAAGAAGCAAAAGCATGACGTTAGGAACATCATAATACAATTCAATACAGATAATTAACTTCATAAACGATCGCCAAATTCGGTAGTTTGTGTGGATACAATGATCCAACATTGCTTTTCATACAACATAAAAGATCACTTGCTTTGTCTTGTCTTTTAATTCATTTTATAGCAACTGAAACACTTTATATCACATTAATATCATAATTGTATACACAAAGAATAATTACTGTCAACGACGGATCTCCCAATTTTTCGAACGTCTATAGCTGAGTGAAAACCTTAACAACAAGGAAATTGGTCAGAAATCTTGGAACTAAATATAGTTTATAGTTGCAACAATCTGCATTAATTGAATCACACAAGTATAGCAAGAATCGAATAAAGTATCGATAATAATCGAAAACAATGAAGAAATTAAGTTAAAAAGATTGTATTCATCATAAATACTAAAACGTAGTCTTTAATCTGACCAAAAACTACCTGTTGAGGTAAAAAAAAAAACGTCCTGATTATAGTGTATTTCAAATACGATATTTGTCTCATTAACAAATGAGATAAATATTAAATTTGAAGAGCAATTTTCAGTAAGCAATCTTATTAAAAATAAAATAAAACTATTTTAGTAGTGTTGATGAAATAAAACTTATTCAATCGCTTTTTAAGATTAAAATAAAAACTAATTTTCAAAAACTTCCTTCGAAAACAGTAATACCATTTCTTCGTTCTAAATCAATAAAACTCATGCAAAGCAAAAATGCTTACATGAGTTTTATTGATATCTCAAGAAGCTCGTAAATGATTTCAGAATTAACGTCATGCGGAAAAATAATACCAAGCTGTATTAGAAATCATAATGGAAACAAAAGAAAAAAGTGAATATTGACATTTAAAATTTTCACCAAGTAAAAAAACCGTGTATTTTTAAATTCACTAGTTTTTCAGTCAAAGAGATTAACCGCGAAATTATCTTCCAACCGAACATTATGGTACATGGTGAGGATAGTTTTTTTTTAAAAAAAAAAAAGCAAATCATACGGCAGGCATCAGCCTCACTGAGATTAAATTTGAATTTGAATAGATCAAAATGAAAGAGTGAAAGGAGGAGAGTGTTCATTATGACTCATCGTTTCATAATTCCAATAAGCTTTCCGAAGATTAAATAAATGGATATCCAACAATGATTTCATCCGCCAATAAATGAGGGAACATTGCGTGTCTTGCTGCCATTAATGAATGAAACCATTAAAATTAATATGGAAAACCCAGACTGACACTATTGTTTATATAGTACATGCCTCGAAAGTATGGTGACTAATTGCAATATAAATGACTGACCAGTATGGATTGGCTACTCACTGTAATACGTTAATCTATTTACTAGAAATATAAATTGAAACTTTTTATTGATAAATTTATGCATTATATGCGACAGAGCTAAGTTAGTCGTTTTCATATTTGATTGGAACAATAAATCAACAAAGAGAAAGATCAAGTAAATAACCCATGGAAAAGAAAAGATATATAAGAAAATCTGCAGAATTTACTCATGGATTAAGCTAATATAAGCTAGGAGCTATGCTCAACTGAAATAAATCTTCAGGCAGCCTTATATTAACCATGGAGACTGACTGAACAATACGATTCATTTTATTTACTTAAAAAAAATAAAAAAAGATAACTAGTAAACAAACCAGGAAATTTGAAAATGTATTCTGTCTCTTTCGTATTCTGCTACTTGAGTTTCATTCAATCTTATTTCTTCTTTTCCCTCAATCAAAAATTCATATGAAAACATTTCATGAGATAATCAGAATTAAAAGAAAGTATTTTCCGACTTGAAAGAGCTGATGAAATGAGTGGAATCTAACGCATACTGCTGGGTTAGAGAAAGCATATGACAACTGACCTTATTAATTATGAAGTAACAAGAAGTGATCATTAAACTGAACAAATCAACGAGACAATGATAAAAAGAAAAAACGAGATGGTGTAAGAAGAAAGAGGACGAAAGACTAGAGAGAGGGAGATTGCTATTATAGAGTGAAGGTTGATGAGTCAGGTCGAGTGGGGTCATCTGGCAAGCTAATGGACGAGGGATGATACATCTCTCTTATAGTTCGTACCTTCCGCCATTCTATCCAATACTCTCAATTATTCATCGTCATCAGCCTGTGTGGACAGATGGGATACATCTTCCTTCCATGTGTGTGAGTGAACAGAGGGCAGATAGTTCGTTCATATACACTCCCTATGGACAGAGAATGTGATAGACTCAGTGGGACACTCTTCACGTTGACATACTTCATTTGACACTTCTCAAAATTTAAATTCACCACTTATGCCCACACACAATCAGATTGTGTTACTTTTGCAGCCACAATGAAAGCATTATTCATCCCTTTTTCTCCCTTGTTCATCCTTCAATCAGGACTGATCATCAGTGACCAGTGACCAGTGACCAATGACCAACTCAATTATAAATATATCCACTACTTGAGGCATTGCGCATTTTCCAAAAAACTTAACATCCAATGATTAACTTCATAGTATCGGCAGCATATCAGGAAAAAACAATTCAATTCTAACCATAGCTTAATTAAATTCAACGAGTAAAACAATACCATCCATTCACTCGTCTGATATGAATCCCGTCGAAATGAGATACAATGTTGCGTCTTATGTAGATAAGATCAAAATCCATCAAAAATTATACAGTTGTCATCCAAAGAAGATCGAACTGTTCTCTCCTCAGACAGATTCGATATATAAATCGATCATTCGTTTCTCTCGCAAAACCAAAACGTTCGTAATGTTCCACATATATCACTGATGGATACCGTTACTATACGAATTCTGTTCGTCATGCAGAAAGGAGACAGTACTGAATACCGATCATTGCTCAGTTAAAAATTTGTTCCTCTAAAATGTACAGTTTCGAGTGAGGAAAAAAAAAAGAAAATAAATAGAGAAATAATGGCATGCAATTAGTTCTATTTTTTGGAGTGTCACAGGAATAATCAGACACTAATTTCGCCAGGTGGGCAATTTTTAAAATTGAAGATTACATTGTTATCGGTAAGATTCATTGCATAAGATTGGAATATTTTCTTTGTCTGTCATAAGTTAGCCAGAAAAAAAAGCCGACAGGAACGACAATAATTTGAAATTGACCTCGAATCTCCACTCCTTTCACAAAGTGTTATACAAATAGATGTGGAATGAAATTGCATTTCGAGACTTTGAAGTGCCACCGGCCGCAATTTTAAATTTGGTTGGGAAATAGCGGGAGTTGGGTCGGGTGTTGGTGTGTGATGTTTACGGGGTAATTAGGGGGAGTGATGTCACCTCGTGCTCCCCGGGGGGGTCTTTTTGAAAGTTGAAAAGTCAGGTGACAACAGGTTTCGTTCTTATCATAATAAAGGTGTTGTCGTTGTCTTTCTATCGCTAATAAGAGAGATACACTTTTTATTATATAATGCAGTGCGAAGTTTAACATTAACCTTATAATCTGATAATATTTTCATTTAATTTATGCTATATTTTGAATTTATGCTATATAATTTATGCTATATTTTGATTTAGCCTCTCTAAAATATTTGTTGATTTAAAGAAATGTTGTCTCTTGCTCGGCTTGTAAGTAAGGCAGTTACAACGAAACCGTATTTGACACGTCAGATTACCACTACTTCTATTCAGAATGGCAAATTTTTCGCCGATGCGGAAGACAAACGTAAAAATTTATTCATTTCCTTTGTGTATTCATGTAAAGTTTTTATTTTTGCTTTTTATTGTGAAATACACTTGTTGATTTACTGAAATTTGCATTTTGAAGGGAATATTTGATAAAAATTGCCATGCCTTGATTACTTGTTTTTACTAAATGCCGAGTCACAACACTATTTTTTACATTTAAAATTACAGGTCTCGACCAGCATTACCTGGATATCTTCAACGATCCAAACATCGATGGTTTTTTCTTGCGAGGAGGTGAGCCACGATTTAGCATACTTTCACAGAACAATTCAGATTGATTATTGTGGTTACTTTTTTTGCTTTTATAGCTATGCAAGACTTACATGAACTGGATATGATTCCTGATCCTGATATTTGTGATGCTGTGTTACGTGCTTGCCGACGAGTGAACGATTTTGCACTTGCTATACGTTTTATCGAATCTCTGAAAGAGAAATGTGTTCTCAAACGATGGACTCACAAATGGTTGCTGGATAAGGTACATGATCTGTATATTTTTATCCTTGTTTGTAGATAATTATCAGGAAACATAGATCATTGGGCAGCTTTTTCGTTTCCTCTCTGGAATTAACTTTCTTCCTTAAGTATGAAAAGCAGGAGGTACCACCACTATTTCTGACTGTGTAATTCCGATTGCATAAATTCCTGATTCCAGAACATCTTTCTTGTAAACATTTTATTTTATTTTTTGGTTTATTTATAATCATACCTAACAAAAGGATTATTAAACAATTTTCCTTTCTATATCTTTTTAGTTTATAGTCTCTCTGTGCTTTATCTTTTAGTCCTTTTTCGTGAAATTATTGAAATGATCCTTTTGGCTAATTATCAAACTACTTTTCCCAGATTAAGCCTACCATGGACGAATTAGGCATCCCAACACTAGAGGAAATGAATTACGACAAACCCGAATTGTTTGTGCCTCTGCCTGAGTGGTGGTGGGAACGAAAGTGGTATGTTAATTATTATTTACTATAAATTTATGAATTTGTGGATGGTGCTGAACTTGACTTCCTTATTGTTCTTTGTTCATAGCGATAATTATGATGAAGAACGGAGATCAGTCCCAGATTTTTGAGTACAGCTGGAAGACACAAACGTCAATGGGTATTAGTGTTATCAACGAAATGGGTGTTAATAGTTATGACGTTTCGGCTAAGTATTATAAAAATTTGAATGGAACAATTGTTGTGGAATAAGCAATCCTTGTAAAGGTTTTCTTGTAAAAGTCGAGTAGCTATTGAGGTGGATTTGGTGCAGTAGTCATAAGATAATTCATTCAGTTCAACTGAATGGGTTATTCCAATTTAGCATTGTATCGTATGCTCGGTGATGAAAGATATTTTTCATAATATGTGATAAACAAGAAGTAATATTGCTTGTTTTTGCCGTATATCCCAAATCAAGTAATTGTTCGATTTCATAGCAGCATTCTGGCCATAGCCGTATTGTACAAGACGAAATATATGGCGAAAAGAATCATTCTTCTTTTTTGTATAATTCCAATTCACTTTATTTTATAGGTACAAGGAATATGGGTACGATAAACACGGGTACGATTATTGAAGATTTCGGACTTGACGAGTTCTGGCTTTTTATAAATCTTAATATTTAGTAGGCTAATTAGATAATTGTCTGAACAGGTATTTATGAATTTTCTGAGTCATTGTTCTCTGAACAGGTATTCATGAATTTTCTGAGTCATTGTTCTCTGAACAGGTATTCATGAATTTTCTGAGTTATTGTCTTCTGAACAGGTGTTTATGAACTCTCACTGCTTATGTAAGCGTCTCGATGTTTGTATTGTAATATCCTCATCTTAATTACAAGACTAGTAGATTTCTTAAATTACAGGATTACTTGAGACAAGTAGATTTCTTAAATTACAGGACTGTAGAGACGAGTAGATTTCGGCGAGCTTTTTTTATACTGTTTTATTTTTTTTTTTTCGTATTTGTATTTGTCTGGTCATAATATAATCCGTGAAATTGCTGAAGATTATGTAGTTGAGAATAAATAAATATTTTCATATAGTTGAGCATTCAACCTGCATTGGCGAAAATTAGTATGTTTTGCAACAGGAATAATTTCTGAAGGTTTTAATGGTATTTTGGGGAAAACATGTTCAATAAAGTCTAAAAATGAATAATTGTTAAGCAAGCCTTTTTAAAGTATGATATCAAGATTAAAAACTGTGCTACAAATTTTGAAACTGCAAGTGTAAATTTGGCATCTCTATTCCGTTTTTATTTGATTGGCAATTGTTGATTTATCAGATGGTATGTAATCTTTCAAAGCAATTCAGCCCGCATATTATAATTTGAATATAGTTGTATAACGACTTTGTGAAATGCATGAGAAGAGGTTGAACGATCATTTCAACGACCTTAATGAGCGGGCACACCATCGATTGTGACTCATTTAGTCCGTTCCTGAGCATTTCCAGAATGCAAAATGTATATTTTGAAGGACGAGGTACCGATAGTGCCGATTTAGCGACTCATTTTATAGAAAATAACTGCTCCATGGATGAGTTCCAGTTGTCAACGGTCATTGATTGAGAGAAGAAATGACGACAGGGATTTTTCAATTTGTCTTTTGATTTCAATTGGGAATAGGATAATTTATAGCTTTGTTTCCTGTTGCTTCCGTGCTAACAGTATAAAGAACAGTATTTGGGGCGAGAGGTTCTGCATATGTTGATAAGAATGGGATAGGCGCCATACAAATTCTTATGAAAGTGCTATTTTGGCGATATTTTACTTCTCTTTTCTCTGTTTCATAGCTTTTTCCACTTTTCAATTTATTTAATTTTCTCATTCTTTAGAGTATTTTTTCGCGAAAATTTGAAGCCTTTTCACTTTTTAATTCCAGATTTGACTTTTTTTTTTAAATTCGAATTCGCTAAGAGAGAAAAGAAAAAAAGAGAGTGAGAGTGAAGAAAAAATCGGGATTACAATAAAGATTATTTTCGAAAATGTTTGAATTCGTCTGTTAACAATTTCTGACTTGAATATGAGCTCATATGAATTAAAAAAGTGGAAAATTGAATATCGAATGGGTGCGTTTTAGAGTTGAATGAAATCTTTACTGCAAAAAACTCCCCCTTCTCTAAATATCTTTTAATTTGTTGTCAAAATCACCGGAATTTTTCACTCACTGATATTTTTAGCTTTATAAAGTCCCTTCGAAAGAATAGATTAAGTTACATAGAGCAAAATGTAGAATAATTCAACCCTAAAATATTGCACAACCTGAATTCCAAGATATCTCAGCTTTCAAACGAGGTAATTCCATAAATTCGTTGGATAGAAACAGAAAAATTTCCGTGATGAGAATACGTTTGTGTAGAATACATAAATATGTTTCTGTAATTTAATGTTACATTAATGGTCATTATCAGCAAGAAGGTGACTTGTAATTAAATAGGATGCATTTGTATGATAGATCTAAACACGAAGGATTTTGTGAATTCCATTACTTTTACTTCAACAAATGATATGCTCCTTGCCGTATCATTCATCATCGATCGATGAGAGGTTACTTTGTCTTCTACAAGATAATTTATTGTGATTAAACAAACGCAACAAAGCATCCCAATCATTGTAAGCAATTGATAAGCATATTTAAGAATGTTTTATTATCAGTGAACTATTAATGATCGTAGAAGAAAAAATTAATCTGCTGGATAGTTAAAAAAATGAGATAATTAATAAAAAATTTCAATGCAATTTGGATATGAATGGCAATCTATAACGATTTAACCCAATCGATGAAACGTAATAATAATATCATTTTTCCATTTCAGCTTTAATTTTAAGAATTATTATTATCATAAATTTTTATAAAAGTGCAGAAATCGACTGATATGAATCATTCACTCTTCGCACAGAGTTATTTTATGATTTTGTTGTATAAAAAGTTTTCTTCTCAATTGATGGATGCGAAGATATCTCGTCCCTTTTATCCTTTCTTTAATTTCAAAATTTTATGCCACAATGAAACATATTCGAAATTGATCTCTTTGCGTCGAAGTGAGATATGTTAAAATCGATCGCTTTTGACTATTCAAAAATAATCACATTTGGTAATAATTTCTTTCCTTGAGTGTCTGTTGTTAATTTGGTATAAATTAATTACCGAATTACACTGAAATATGACAATTATTTATAGTCCATGAAATTTGTTGATTTTGAGGTCATTTCTCATTTAATGATAGGAATTCGGTAATCTTTTAAAATTGTTTGAAAAAATAGTTCAGATGAATTCAGCTATTTTTTTTATTCTTACGATCATTGAAGGCAATTTTCCAGGCGTATAATGATTACGTTGGTAAACGTTGTTATTTTACGATATTATTTGCCTTGCAACTTTTTTTTCAGATGAATTAGAGAAATTTACGATAATTGACATACTGTAAATTTTGGTAATTTTTTCGTTTTTTTTTAAAAATAAAAACTTATTTAAAATTTAATTTATCATTACACTTCCAATTTGAAATTTAATTTATCATTATTGTCAAATAATTTCTGTGCATTGTATCTTGTAACATGTCGGATATGGTTAATGCCTTATAAATTAAGTAATGAAATCATTCAGTTTTGCTTATTTAAATATCAGTAAGTTCTGACTTCAATCACCACTCATTTTGTTAGAGAAAATATTAATTGAAAGTGATAGAAATTATGATTGACTCTTTGAGTAGCAATTAATAAAAATATTTGCTAAAAAAAGTACACATTGTTAAATTGCACTGAGAATTATGAGAAAAGCGGAGAAAAAAGAAAAATTTTTATGTATTTACGCAATCAATTAGTTCGACAATCGTCTTTTTCTCACTGCATTGTTCTGAAAAAGTGGAAATGCAAACTTTCAGCGTCCATTAATGCAAATACTCACTTCCTGCCACCATCAGCACCACCATTAACAACCATTTCTAACCAGTTAGACTATCATTACTGCTAACAATCATGGCCAAATCCATTTCAATTGGAGCCAGTGAATAAGGTATTAACAAGAAAATCATACCTGAAATTGTTCTCTTTGTGTGAGGAATTATTCTGTCAGGAAGTAAACTATGAAAATTGATTCGTTTATTTTGATATATCTCATATAGAGGTCATTTTAAATTTTAATTAAATCATTGAGCAACAAATAGCACTTTAATCAAAAATGTTCGAGTAAGAACTATTTATTAAATTAATAGATCAAAAAATTATTTACTAAATTATAAAATTAGAATTTTAAAATTTTCCATTTGACATTATATTGCTGTCCTAGATAAAAAAAATTAAATAACTGATATTATAAGCTTATGCCCAAAAAT
>UPTC01000151.1:0-59797 GCA_900537255.1 Acanthocheilonema viteae | reverse complement strand
CACGGTTATGGTCCGCAACTGCGGTGAATGGCGACGAATCGTGGTTGTTGATGGGATGATCGAATGATCGCATTCGTGATCGGTGTAAATACTAGTCATCAGAGTTTGCAAATTTTGCGATAATTGCGATAGCACTGCCAACGAAACATTTCTTAATTTCGGTGCAATAACCAGTTTAAATGGTTTAAATGGTTTCTTCTACGAACGTTGCGATTAGGAACGCTGGAAACAGCAACGAGAACCAGTCGAGTTGATGGGACATATCAGATTAAAGGAGTAATAGCTAAATTTCATCTTATCAATATGTTTGCATGTAAGAAGAATCTCTAATCTATAGTTTAATTTAAAAAATGTCATAGCTTAAACTAAACTCTACCATCTTAATCTAGAATATATTTTTAAAATTTTAATATCCTAATGTAACATTCAAATATCTATAAAATATTTATAACTACTTGATAAGTTTTTTGTTTATAAAATATAAAATAACGAATATGAACAATGGAAAGAAAAATAATGAAAAAATAATAAATATATGCATTGAAATGGTAAATTGTAGTGTGCCATACCATATCAGTAATATCCAAAATCACAACTGACATTTAAACAATCTTAGAAAGTAAATTCATCGTATCAAAAACTTAAGATATACCAGATTCTGCATAGTAGCATATTTCAAAAAAAAAAAAGAAAAAATTGGTACTTAGTTAAATTGATTAAAAGAATTAAAAAAATGAACTCACGAAATCATAATGAATACATTTCTTTCATGAATACCACTTATTTTCTAATTTTGCTTCCAAAAGTCATACATAAAATGTAACTTGAATCAATTAAATCAAGCGTTCTTTTTTTCCAATCAATCAATCAATAAAAAACAGATAAACAGAACAGGAACAATAACAAATATATGAATATGTTCCAAAAAATATAGTGGAAATGAATAATTAAACAATCTATTAAAGATTATGGATAAATATTTGGAATAATTGATCGGATTAACTTATTTCTATGATGATAGCATATTTCATTGTAATGAATTTATTGCTAAAATGATATTTGACATGTTTATCGACAAATTATTTATGATTTTCATTTAATGTTAGTTAACATTAGAGAGCCAGAAAAAGGTCTTTCTTTTTTCAAAATTTATCCAGCTTAAAAATTAATTTTATTTGTCTGAAAAATCTATACGAAGAAAAAAACTTTTTCTTTCATCAAAAAAATTTTGTCTTCTACATTAAATGATCATATGGCTGATAATGTAAGTTGTTCCTTAAAGTGCGAAGAAGAATATAACATGCTAGCAGGACAGAGCATATATCAGTAAATATTTGTGTATTTCATCCTTTTTAAAAAAATAATTTCATTAGTAATTATTCATTGTAAGTTAACATTTGCAACAGTAATTAATAACAATAATGAATAATAAATATAATTAATAACAATCACACATAGTATTACGCCCACGACAGTATTATTCTAGATGTAATAATACATTGCATTAAAGTGTATTATCAATAAATCGCTTAATTAATTACTTGTATTTATCTTATCCCTGATTACTTCTCTGAGTTTTGTTTCGAAACCTGATGTGCAAACTGTTTCTCGAGCAATAATTATAAAAGCCAATCAACAAATCAAATCGATGATATGAAGCTGTTAGGCTGCTAGTGCTCTTTCAACGACAATTTGCAGGTTCTGCTTAACGTTATGAGAGAGCTTCTTCAGTCCAGTGTCTGTCTGGTTTTCTCATGGGCGACATGCCTGTGTTGTGATTTGGACGTACTACGTTCATTATGAATTTGAATCCGGAATTGTTCCGGTTACCGGAACGTTCGTCGGGCCAACATAGCATGACAATACGAGAACTTTGTGATAACGATGATATGGCAACCAGTGTTATCGTTGATCCGGTTCTCGGTTTTCGTACACATAAAATGAATCTTCAGTGAGTATGATTATCGCTTCAAGATAATTCAATGATCACTGAAATGTTAGATTAAGTTATCGAAATGTTTGATAAGATTGTCATTACTAAGCCATTGAAATACTAGATTTTACATAACTAAATATGATCAAGTATAAATCGCACAAAAAAAAGCACGCAATGCATTTTCTCTTCAGATTAATTTTATCAGCTAACAAATCAGAGTGTGTTATTAGTAAATCAACTAGTTAATTATTTGTATTTCATATTTACTTACAATGCATATTACAGTTACCGTCCACCACAACATGAGGAGCAAATCAAACTGAAAAACATATTAAGGAAATACAAGGAAGATCAGGATTTGTGCACAGCGATTTGGGAAATTTTCCATGTGAATATAGTAACCAGATTCTTGAAACGACGAACACTAAAGCAGCAGTTTGCTTTCCGAGATCATGTAAGTCTCACCTTTTGACTGCTCCATTTCATCTATCATTGCATAGAAAGTTGTGTTATTTCTCTCATTTTCAGCTTTTGCGGTTTATGCAAATGTTCTCCAATGATTCAGGCTTTACAGTTCAAGCATGCCATCGCTATAAAACGGAAAATCGACTTGGTGGAATGCTGGTCGCCACGAAGTCATGGTACATGTACTTTTGTTGAAATTAATTAAATCTCATTGTAAATCTATCATGTAACCTCCAAAATGATAGTATTCCGACATCCTATATTAATTTTAATTTATGCAAAAGAATCATACAGTTGTTTTTTTTCCAATTCTATGTATAAGTTTTCATTATCGTACGTAACGCAACAGTTTAAGAAGCCATCTTTATTTTAATCATTTCAGGCAAAAAGGTGAGGTAATTGGCAGCTTAGTAGGTGTCATTGGTGATCTCAGTCACGAAGAAGAATCTCAACTATTGCGAAAAGATGTTAATGATTTTTCTGTTATGTATAGTACGAGGTATGAAATTTTATTGCTAATCTGTTCGATTATCATAATTTTATTGTATATAATAATTTTAGGAAACAACGTGCTCAATTATGGCTTGGTCCTGCTGCTTATATTAACCACGACTGTTATCCCACTTGTAAATTTGTTCCAAATAGCTATGCTGCAGTTGTACAGGTATTATTTAGTTTTAATCAATGGAATTATATCAGTATTTTTTTATCGATTACCAAAAAAATATAAAATAAATCATAATTGTGCTTAATTTCAGGTATTGCGTGACATTGCTCAAGGAGAAGAAATTACAGCGTATTATGGCGATAACTTTTTCGGCGATAACAATAATCGCTGTGAATGTTTGACTTGTGAACGGTATGTTTGCCTTTTTCCGAGATTTATCTTTTTCCGAAACACCGTTCTGTGTTTTGCTTTCTTCTACCATTTTAGGTCTCAGTCTGTCAATACATGGTGACCTGTGAATGTCTAATATACGGTCTGCAATTCTAGCATAATTTTTTATCACTGTTTCTTACCCTATAAACTTATTTGTAACCGGAAAAAATTGCTCAATCAAGATTTGTGATTTTTTTAGGGTTTTAGACTTGTTGGTAATAAAGTTCGTTTGCAGAGCTTGCAAAGGTTTTTTCACAAGTTTGATGGTATCAGGTACTTCGTTGGAAAAAAGTGATGAATTAAAAGAATCCGGTAACAATTATAAATTTCGTGTAACCGACTCGAGGCTTTGTCGTTATATGCCACAATCAAATCAACTGAACACGAGAATGACGCTTCGCCGACATACTGTCGCTGCTTTGCAGGATCGCTTCTCGGCTGAAGGTATATAGTTCATTGTTTTAGAACATATATTTAGTGCAGATATCAGAGAATCTGAAGCAGATATATTTGAAAAATGTTAAAATTTTTTCAGAAATTCAAGCAGAAGGTTCTATCAATCGTTCGAGAAAAAAGACTGGGAAAATAAATAATAGGCACTGTGTTACTAGAAATCAGCAGAGACTTAGACGTGCTATAAAAACGTCTTCATCTTCATCGTCATGCTCGAGTACGCCCAGTATGCAGGCTTGGATGAACACTTCACTGTATGTGATTGTAAGAATAGTAAAAAGGCAGATATTTCTAGAATTAGAAAACATTCGCAAGGGAGCGATTTGAACATGTCGAGTAATTTGGTCCGGACAAGAAAACCCTGTGTATGCCAAGCTGTAAAACAAGGAAAATCAGCAAAAAATAATGGGTTTGCACAACTTGATCGCCTTAACAGGTTGAATAATCGAATGTCTAGCCAATTGAGCGGTAAAAAACCGTGTACATCACAGAGCGGTTTGCACATTCTTGCCACTGTTGCGACCACTATGAGCTTTATTGATAGATCTCATTTGATGTCTTTATCACAAGATCCCCTTAACTGCATTTGTGAAATTGACAACCATGACGTTAGAAATGAGCAGTACACTGGTGACAATATGGATCAATTTATAATTATTATAACGGCTGCAATTTTTGTTTCAGTAAAAATGGTGGAGAAGTTATTATTAAGAATCGCTCGCCTTTCAGATCCGATGGCTTGGAAGAGGTCGACAATTATTCCAAATCATATGTTTCGGAAAGTCATGATGTGCTTTCAACTGTTTTTGATGAAAATGGATGCTATGACGATGACGGTGATGGTTATGATGGCGTTTCCGGAACTGGTTTAGATAATGACATGAGTTATAGCAGAGCGGAAAAACCTACAAATAAAATCCAGTACAATGATATTTCAGAAACAAATTTAATTCACAAGAGGCGCAGAATCAAAGTTCATCCTTATTATAAAATCGCGTTTCACAGTCTACTGACACCCACTTCTGGATAAGCCGATTCTATCCTTCAAAATTTTTCAGTCATGAACTAAAAAAAAAAAACAAAAAATTTCCTCCTTTATTTGTCTTTATTGAGATTTTTACTGGGCGTACGTATTGTAACACATTTTTATGTTATTTCTATTATCCCTACGTTACCATTGTTGTTGTTGTCCATGTTTTCATGATTTTTCTGCCACATTTGAATTCTATTTCAATTCTTTTCTAATTTCAAAAAATATGCTGAAATCGATTGTCATACTTTGCAATTATTTCTTAACATACTTTTGAGAAAATTACCTTAGTATTTACTCCCTTTCGTTTTGCGCATACCTTATGGTCTCTGATTAGTAGCTATAGCCGATTGTTTATGCATCGTTTTAGATCTACTGATCTGTTTCTTTTATTGGTTGTGCGAGATAGTTTAGTTTACTTTAATTGGAATTTCTTCTCACTTTTTTATTTTGTCATAATGTTAATTTTTATTTCTAGGTTGTGGGATTTTGTATGTTGTCATCATTTCTTTCATTTGCAATATTTTCTTATGTTTTTTCTTGTAAAATTGATTTTTTCATGCTTCATATTTTGTACAGAAACTGCCATAACTTGTGTTTCTCTGTAGCCCTCACAAGTGGTAATTCTTTTATTCATTATAAGTTTTATGTTTTACAATTATTAGGAATGTGGTAGTATAGCATGGTCATATTATGTTTGCATCCTGTTTTGTTTGAAGTATCTGTTCATAGATGACAATGAAATTTAACGGAAAGCCTTGAAAGCCTTTTTTATTCCTTCTTTGCAACTAAATTATTGCTTAAATTTGTCATTTCCTTTCAACTCATCAAACAGATAGAAGAAATCAAACTTTTTATAGCTACGAAAATCGTCCAGACATTATTCAAAACTTGATAATCACAGCACTGTCACTTTGCAGCACACTGCAATAATTTTCAAGTTTTAGAGCGTTTAATACACACCAGGTGGAGAGCTGAAAATTTTACATGATGATTACATCCGTTTGCAAATTGTAAGATATATATCCAACCTTTATGGTGGAACATTCAATTTATCTACCACTGTGGTGGTAATATATTCACTTATGAAACGGTCTTGCAAATTTGCAAATCTTGCCGACTTTTGAGCAATACTCCTCGGAGTTTGTTGAACTTCCTGCATTTCTGAATCACTAAATTTAGCAAAAGTATGTAAATAATTTATAAGATGATATGTGAATAAGGTTATCTTTCCATGTAAAATGCGTTCTAACGTCCGGACTTGACGGTATTTGTCTGTGAAATTTCACTGTTGGAAGTATTGCAGGAATCATAAATTGTGTGTTTTGATAGAGTGAGGTAAACTGAAATCGAATAGATTGGAATTCATTAGGATGCTCTTGGTTTCAATTTGAAGAAAAGAAAAAGAACAAATTGTTTGTTAATGTAATTAAATGGAAGAAAGAAATAAAACGGACGAGGTAAGAATTAATAACTGGAATCTTCTTAGACATTGAAAAAAAAAAAAGTTTAGAGATGCTTAGCATCTATCAAGTCATGTTTTACTGTACACATCCAGCGATAAATTGAAATGATAGTTTCAGAATGAATTTTAAAGAAGTCGGAGAAAAAGTGTCAAGTTAACTTGACCTAACGATTCGATGAAATATGATGGATAAATTACGCGGATTTATGTTTCAAACTATAATGAATGAACACTAATATTGTCGTAGTTTTCCTTTATGCACAATGAAATAGCTAATGATACTAACATTTTTGTAATTCTAATATATTTTGGATAGAAAAATTCGATTTAATATATGATTTCTGAAAATATTTCTAGCATACTTTTAAAGACTTAAGTTTTTATTCTCTTTTCTTCCTTTTTTTTCCATAGGAATGAAGGAAAAGTAAATATAAGCAGTAGTATACGATTATCGGGAATGCATTGAACTGAATATACTCCAAGTTCAGCTGTCATAATATCAGGAAGCGTAAAAATTGATCATATATGATAAAGAATGAGATCAGTATGGTGAAGTACATTAAGGATATTTGACAATTGGTTACGGTAAATGCCCTCATATTCTCGGGAACTGATCGAGTTTCCCAACCGCTGCTTAGGAAATCTTCGACATTAGACCATGTACCATTATGTCGATGTGGCGGCTCGATCCCAAATATATTCATCATTACCTGCCAAATTACAGTAAGTCTCGAAAAAATCTTGCCTGCATTTAAGCTCAATATAAGAAACTGGTATTACGACGAAGCAAATACTGCTTATCTCTTAATTAATTTGCTTTATTTAATTGATGATCAAATATACAATCGTTTAGCAATCCATTTTAAAGTTAGCAATGAGCGAATGAAGTGGGAAAGATAAAATCTTCAAAAGCCACAAATTTATGAAAAATCAAAAGCTTTAAATACTAAATATAGGCATTGATTTTACCTGATAGATGTCAACTACACTGATATCTGAGGCTTCATAATCTTCTTTAAAGGCTGAAAGAAAATAATAATTTGGATATAAAGTGTTATAAAAATTGTTATAAAAATTTTGTATGATTGAAAAGTAAGATGAATTTATTTACAGTAACGAACAATCACCTGGATATTATCACATCATTTATTTTATTAGATAAGATAAATTCAATCCTTTTCTGATCTTGAAAATTTACCTACCAGGTCCTCGAGCAAAAAAAATGCCATGCATATCGAAATTTTCATTATCCCAACCACCAGTTAATAGAATGTCTTTTTCTTGTTCGTCATGCGGTGGTAGAGAGGGTAATTCACGCTGCAAAATGGTACTTCAATATAATCTTTCAAATTATAATCTTATTTGCATCTTTAATTAATTGATAATGAAGAATATACAAAAATTGCATTAATGAAAAATATATTTGTAGGAAAAATTCTTATATCTCTTTTTCTTTCTTTTTTTTTCGGCAAATTTCAAAAAAGAAGTAGCATTAAGTAAGTAAATATGAAAAAGGTATCTTTAAAAAAATTTATGCAATTATTTGAAATATGTAAACGGTCACAATGTAATAATGATATACCGTTAAGACAGTTGCACCTAGTCGAGTGATTAATACAATTTCTGGCATATATTGAAAATTTTTCCAATGGAAACGATCCGGTAATTCGGTAGTTTGATAAACTGATACAAGTGGTTGTTCATTTTCATCATAATCACCCATCGGTGCCCATTGATCGCACAATTTCAACTCAAAAAATACCTAAAAAAAATAATTATATCTAAAAATGATTCGTTACAGTACTATTGTAATTTCGATAATAACTAAACTTGAGAATAAGATTCATGAGAATCAGTTATCTGATAAATTTCAAAAATACTTTTTTTTCCAATAAAAGAAATGATAACCTGTCTAGTAGTGTGCATTTTGTTTATTTGTTGGATTTAATCAGAAAATTTTTATGATTTGCATTATCATATACAATTTTTCATTATTGAAATGGCAAATTTTGCCTTGTTTTTTTTTTCCTATCTATTGAGTATAATAAAAATAACATGCATACTTCATTAGCCTCATCCGGATTTGTAAAAATCATCATCATTGCATGATGATTAACGACTTTTTGAATTTTTGAATAATCTGTTAGACATTCTTCAATGAAAAATTGCTCTTCTTGTTCCACCGTATACAGGCCATGTGTTGAAATTACCATCAAATTTGTGGATTCAAAAAGCTTCGCTGCTTCAAGTTTTTGCTGTATGAACAGATATGAACAAATATTGTTATGATATCTATTAGAAGAATATTTTTGTCTACAATTTTCAAAAATACAAAAATAGCATTTTTTTTTCCTTGTCTGAAATATATTTTCCAAAAATAGTTTTAAAATTAGTAAAAATAAAAAAAAAAAAAGAAAAAAAGAAATGAATGAATGACCTGTAACAAAAGAAGACTCAAATCAACGTTAATAAGAGCTTGCTTTAACTCATCACTATGCAGCCCAAATGTTTCCAATGCTGCCTGTACACCACCATATCGAAGTAAAAAAAACTAAAATATTTGAAATAATTTCAATACAATCAAATTTTATAATGACATTCAATACATTCATTAATAATTATATCAATATGACTACAATTTGATTCAATAGCATTCTTTTTTCAAATGAAATATTATTTCATCTTTAACTAAGAAATTCTTTAAAATTGTTTTATCATTAAATTAAAATACTTGTTGCTTATATGATTGATATTTGGTAATTCGTTCGATTATTTCCGGAAAATAACTCATCAGTGCATTAGTTTGTTCTGGTAATGAAGCATTATACTTACGCTCTTGTGGTACCTGCACAATCATATCCTGATATGGAAGCTGCAAATACTTATTTAAAATGTCTAAATTAAAAAAATCTAATTAAGACAAACATAGCATGAAAAAAAGAACGAAAAAAAGTTGTAATAAAAGGAAGAGGATAAAAGAGTTAGTAATTTACTTTATTGATACTGACAAAATACCTAATAATTTGTATTTCAAATTATTGACCATTTCTCCTATGAAATTTAACCTTTCCTTATCTGTTATCTAGGAAAGACAAACATGACAAATTTAGATATAAATCGAGCAATCTTATTTTTTTTTTTACTTGAATTGATTTATTAAGAGATTATTTTTTCACTTGAATTTATTTTTCTAATATAGAGCATTGATAATGACCCAGGTCCTTCATTTTTATTTATTTTAAGCAATGAATCTAAACTTACATCACATCCTGGCATCCAGTAGCAGTGCACATCAACGTTTGATTTACCCGTAGTATACCATGCTGGTACCACACCATCAGGCCACCAGCTATCACCAACACGATTTGTTTCACCTTTCCAAAATCGTCTATTCTTAGCCCTATCCCACATATAATTAGCACCAAAACCATGATTTTCTGCATACAAACCTATAATCCTAATTTTTTTTTTAATGCATATTTTAAACTCTTAACTTACACATTAATCAATTGCTAAAATTAGGTTGAAATTTGCTAAATGCATATATGCATAGAAAAATTTTCATCCAATGTTTTGTTTGGAAACTTTCATGGTCTAATTTTTGCTTATTTTCAAATAAATTTCAAAATGGGTGAATGATTTTTAAGCTAAGAAGGCTTAAAATAATAAGTGAATCGACCTGTTACAAGACTCATCCAATTTGGATAATCATGAGTTGGATAAACAGGTTTTAAAAATTCGCTGTATACACCATTTTGAGTTAGCAATCGAAAGCCGATATTTGATTGATTCAATAATGCTCTTCCATATCCATCTATGATAAATACAATTAAATTTTGGCCACATGGTATTTTTTCAGTAGTAGCAACGAAATGGACTATTATGCAAAATATGTATTGACAACACCACATAATTCCTGAAATATCTTTTTAAATGATAAAAATTAATATTTGTTAAAAAAATTTTCGACTAAATTTGCTTGAAAATTTTTGAAATTCATGTTTTGCAATTTCATTTATACCCGGAAAGCAAAGGAAATGTGTTTTTGAATGATTTTTTAGAAAAATAAAAATATAAGAAAAATTTTTGTGAAATAATTTAAAGTTCAAAAAAGCTTGCAAAAATTGCATAATATGGAATTACAAATTAGAATTGTAAAACTATTTGAAAATGTAAAAAGGCATTTTTTGATCAACAGAACAATCTGATCATTGAGCCCACCTCACCGTTATGATAATTGGGAAAGATGCTTGCAGAAGAATGAAACACCTGAAGTAAACTAATGATAGCAACTATTAAACCATTTTATTTAATTCACCTGTTGATAAGGCTATCGGTGTGTATGGTTGATAATTTGGGTGCTCGTGATAAGGCTCGATTTGTTGAAATGAAATGAAATATCAAATGAAGCAACTGTTGAAGATCATTTCCTTTTGTTAAATTCATATGCGCTCGAAATATAGCGATTCGTGGTATCCTAAAATTTGTCAAATAACAATTATCCAAAAAATGATTTTTGGTTACAAATAAGATTTCAGTCATTTTTCTTTTTTTCTTTGAGTAATTTTAACAAAATTAAAATTTCCAGATAACCGATAGCTTGATCAGTAGATGAATTGAAAGAAATAAGTACCATGAAAATTGCAACAATAAAAGCTTTTTATATTGATCTAACAATCTTGATATAAAAATAAATTACTATGCATAATTGCCTCATCTCGGAGTAGTGGAGGAAAAACAGTAATAATCTAACTGTAAGACTGTGAAATGAAATTGTGAAATATAATTGTGAAAAGAACGAAAAACATAATTTTGTTCATGATTGTTTATGTTTATGTTTATGTACAAACTTACTATGGAAGAGAGCGAGGGAAATAGTGTGATAGAAATGATAATTAATCAATGAGTATCATTTAAATTGATACATTTAGACGAAAATATGTGAAATAAATTTAACATGATAAGGAACACGAAGTAATATATGAAATAAAAGATAGAAATGAGTGCGATTCGACCATCAATTATTGCAGCAACGCTCGATCAATCAAAATCTGAAATACTGCTTTAAAGTGCACAAATTTAATCCAGTTGGAAAAATTCTTTATTTGAAATCGATTCACAGCATATTTTAATTTCTTTTTGTTTTAACTAATTTTTTTAGCCGTAAATTATTTTCCACATTTGTTATTCACTCAATGATGTTTGAATAAATTGAAATAGCCAATTGAAAAATTATCCAAATGTTTAAAAAATATTTCAAAATTTATGTGTTATTTTTCATTTGTAAAAATTTTATATAATTAACATATACGATGATTTTTTTCTATTTACACTCATATAAATTAATTCAAGTTTTAGGTCACAAATTACAAAATTATTTTATCATTCTTAAAGCGTCCATAGCTTTATAAGATCTCGAAATGCATGAAAGAGTATATTGCATGCTTATGAAAAAATAATAAAAGATTATGAAATAAGGAAGAAAGGTAAAAAATAATTGCTTCAGCAAAACTATTAAATGCCATCATATATGGGAATTTTCCTTAGTATGAAGGCTTAAACTATACAGAGAAAGCAAAATTCTGTAAAGCAACTTTAAATACCAATTAGAAAATAATAACCAAAAATCTTATTTTTTTCTTTATCTTCAACAGGAAGAAAGAGAAACAAATATGAATTATTTATTAAAATTCAATTCTAAAATTCCAAAAATTTTTCATTAAGGATAAATTTATATGCAAATCTACACATATCAATCATTACCTGTTCAAATTCAACATGTTAAATCAATGATTTATTAAAAATTTAAATAGATGAAGTAAAATTTCAAAACTGCGATAAGTTATAAATTGTGTTCTTGAAAATAAATTTAAAAAAAAAAAAAAAACAAAAAACAAAGCAAAACAAAAAGCATGAGAAAGCATTCACTATTCTAAGAGAAAAAAGATTAGTCGTTTGGATCGAACAATTGTTCAATTTGACAGCCAGCACTTTTTTTCTCCAACAAACTACGATTTAATTACAATTATTTTGTAAAAAGTGATTTGCTGATAAAATGATTTGGTTCACTGTCTTGTTTACAAATTAATGTTTGTTTAGATTTCACAAAATTTAAAATAGGTTTCTGCAAAATTTTGAAATATTATATCAAAAGTATTGTGTTCATAAAATTAAACAATGCTGAAGATATTAATTTTTATAAAACTCAAACTATAAATGACGGAAAAAAATTTTGCTGAGTAAATTAATTAAGGATGATAAAATGGAATAATTTGTTTTACGATAGCTTATTTTTATGATATTTATCAACTTTTGTCTTATCTCTACATGATCATCAAAGAAGCGCCAACATTTTTGCATAATCAAAATTGCCTCTGTGAAAAAGAAATTATTTTAAATAATAAATTGTAAATTTTTTAGTTTTCTGAATTAATTTTTGGAGATTTTTTAGAGATTTGGTTTAAAAATTTAAACATGTTTTTATTTTAAGCAATGGAAATTAAATAAAGAAATCATTGAATCCATCAATTTGTGAAATAACAAAATATCATTTGTCAATTTTGTAAATTGGCGAAAAAAAAGGCTAGTAATATGTTGCAATTACAGGAGAGTAAATAGAGTTGTGCGTAGGTGTATTTTATGCAAGGCGCAACTGTCCGTCGAATTGACCGAATATCAGCCTAATCAAAAGATGCTCACGATGACAGACGTTCCACAAATTTTTTTAAAAATTCATTAAATAGACTGTCATTGAAATGTTAACAACATCAATCAAACAACTGTTTTCAACTGTAGAGAACTATACTGAAAATCGTTTTAAATTTTTAAATTTCGAAATTCAATTCAATTGTCTTTTCTAAAAATACAGTATTAATTTATGATTGAATCAGTGAATTTAATAAATGATAGTAAGTTAAATTAGATTATCACTTCAAGAAAAATCAGTTAAATAAACCATACTGAACAAAATAAACGAATCGATGATGCAACTACGAAATGATGAAGTTTACCTGAAAAATTATATGAAATTTTTTTGGTTAAAAATGGAAATGATGCAAGCATTGTTTCTTAGCACTCATTTAACTTCTAATTTCACTAATATGCTTTGAAATCTAACAAGGCTAAATATTTCTAAATTGCAACCGTAAATCTAAATTTTAGTTTCACAATATCAACCTGAATTTTTTAAAAAAAAAAAAAAAAACAAAATGATGATGTGTAGAAGAAAAGTTATTTTGCTGTTTAGTATTAGCTTAACTAACTTGGTTACACAGAGTTTAAAGCTTGTTTTTATCGATCATTATTTTTCTGCTCACCAACTGACACTAAAATTAAACACCTTATTTTAACTACTCAACTGATTTATTTTGGCTATTTAGTCAAATTTTCTATTCAGTTAACACTAATGAATTCTTTTTTTTTTTTCATCCACTAAATTAGTTGAAATTTCATCATCAACGTTAATATGATCTGATAAATTTTTTGTAAAGCCCACTAAATTCATTTCAAATTCTTTTGAACTTGAAAAGAAAAAAGAGAGTAAGTGTATGGTAGGATGTTCTAGCACATTCAATAAATCGATATATGAATATCATTTGATGAAACTTTATCAGCTTTCGACAACATCAAGATGGATATGAATTTTTGGAATGATATAATGCCTTATAATATACTGTAATTTGAAGAATGATCAAGTAGATGAGTATAAAGTTTTATTAAGTTATAAGTTTAAAAATTTACTCATCTCTTTTTTTTTTTTTAACTTAAAAAAATCTTTCTCGCTATACGTTTTTCATAAATCAAGCAATGCAAATTTTTTGCCAAAATATTATAAATTTAGTATGATTGTTAAACATTTAGATGTATAGTAATTGATCGAAACTGTTTACAGTTTTCGTCGACTAATTTATTGAACAAATAAATTTAATAGTTCAATTAATTATTCCATACTTTTTACTATTTATTTTATTACCATTTTTTAGCAAATAAAGAAATTAAAGATGAATAATAATGCTGAAACGATTATAATTTGATGGCACACAACAGAATAATTATTAAAAAATATTTGTATCGTTTAGTTGGTCCGAATAAAATTACTATGTTAAATGGAAATATATCCGACGATCTTTTCTTATTCATGCATTTAAAAATTCAAGTTGAGATGAAGTTTAAAATCTAAAATGATATGAAATCAGTTTAGTTCGTCCATATTGTTGTTTAATGATAATGATGGGATTATCTGAAATTATCTGATTCATAACATTTTGCAGTGATTGATAATCAAATATGAACATAATAGTTGCAATTAAATTATTATATATTAAAAATTTATGCACATTTACATACGTATACCTGTATAACTAAATGTTAATCATTGGAATAGTTAATTAATTTAATTGAAAAGGGTCGTCTCAATCGTAAAAATTGTTTTGAAAAAGTACAAAAGACAAAAAAAACAGTATAATTTCAAAATATAGTTTTTCTTACCTCATAATGAATATGAAATAGAGAATATGATAACATTAATAAAATCAATATCATCCTTTAGAAACATTTATTTAACTTTGCATGACAAATATATTCAGCACGCACAATTAATTATCATAATTTTCTTCCGTCAAATATTTTGGATAGGTTTATGATACTTTAAATTATTTCTTCTGCCCATTTATAAAATTCAATTAGAAAGAGTATTTTAACAAATTTCCATCGGCATTATTGTAAGAAACAATGATTGTAAATTGTGATATATAGATACTATAACAATAAATCAATTAATTACTGAATAGCAATACTGTTTTGATTATAAATCGCATTTTGTCACTAAATGTTATCTGTCTACTTTTAATCCCAAAAAAAAAAAAAACTTTTGTTTTTAACATGTAGATATAAACAAGTAACAGTAAGTATTACCTAAATGAAATCATTCAAAAACTATTAGAAAATTTACAAAAGATTTTTTCCCAAAGTTAGTATACAGCAATATTAGAATGTTGTGGATACCTAAAAAATTTGAAAATTGTTACCTAGAACTTTATAAAATCTTGATAAATAGCTTGCATTCACAATTTAGCTTACTATATACACTATCAGGTGGCAGAAATGTATATGAAATAGTGTGCATGCAATCATTACAAATTGCACAATAATATCTATTAACCTATTACTTACTTTGCTAGATTCAATCACATTTTTGACAGATAATATAAATTCTGTTTGTCAAGGAATAAAATTGTTAAAAAAGTGATCATCATTTTTGATCACCTTTTTTTATCATAATTTTAAAAATTCTCTTCAAACTTTACCTTGATAATTCATTTATTATCTTAAATTTTATTTTTTAGTAGTATTCTTCCATAAGTTAAAATATCATACTTGAATAATGTGTTTAAACTTTAACTAAATGTGGACATTTTTCTAAAATAAAATTTCAATCCAATTTTAAAATGAAAGAATTTTTTGAACAAGCAATAAATTGATCAAAATAACTGACAAAAAAACTAGTTTTTAACTTTTCTCATTTCAAATAAAAGAAAAAATAAGAAAACTTTTTTTCTGGATACAAGTTAAAGCTTATCAAAGGCTATTTAAAGTTGATGTTTTATGGTCAAAAAAAATGTTTGAATTCGTCTAATTTCATGTGCATGCTTTTTGACAACAAGTTGTTCCATCTATTGATAGCATTCAATTGTATCCATCGTAATTTAGCATCCTCGTTTTTTTTTTTCTTCCTTTTTTTTCCTTCTTTTTTTATATGCTATAACATATTTTACTGCTTTCCCGATCCATAAAATTTATTATTCTTGTCTCATGTCTTCTGTCCACTTAATCCATTTTACATCAACTTAATCAATATTTTCATTTCTTCTTCTCTTCAATACATCTTCTGAGTTAATTAACTTTTCTACGTTCGTTTTTTTTTTTTTTGCTTAACATCATTTAATCAGTATGCATTAGCTTAACTCCTTTGGGTGAATGCTTAAAGAAAACAAAAATTTCTTATTATTTTTCTTTTTGAATAATTTTAATTTAAAATAATCAAAAATGCTCTATTGGCTTCTTTTAATTCAAATGTAAACTTTTAGTTAATAAAAAGTTAGAAGTGTAAAATCTAACATAATTAAAGACATACATAAGAGTGCTATCTAAATGTTTAATGAAATATTAACATTTTTTGCAATAGTAGGAAGTCCCTTTATTCATAATAAAACGAAAGACAACTAACTAGCTAACTATGCTATCATTTTATCTATCATCTTATAAGTACGTTGTTTTCTTTTCTGCGCTCATCCAATAATTTTATCAACAAAAAAAGGAAAAAAAAGAAAACCTCTCGTTTTTTTTTAAAAAAAAAAATTCATCATTGTAAAAGCTTAACAACCAAATATTCCAAATATTGCACAGTAATAAGGCAGTTTTTTTTTTTTTTAGTTTGTTAATTACTACAAATGAAGACTATAAAAATTTTAGCACTAAAATTATCTTTACTGATAACTTCTTTCCTCGTTTTTTGTTATAATAATTTTTAAAATTAAAGTTTAATGCTAAAAATTTGAATGAATTGATTGTTTTAGCTTTTATAAGTGGATGAGATTTTTGGATTAATTTCATCACTTCGAACAACAGTTGTATTACAAATGGAAAAAAAAGATAAGTGTTGAATTTAAGAAAAGGTGCATTAATTAAGTCATTTAACATTCTCATTTGACGCGGAACATACAAATAAAATATTAACGATTCAGTTTCTGCTTTTTCATTCTTCTTTTTTTTTCTAGCGAATTAAATTGAATGTACTTAAGATGGCAAGAGATATTCAAAGGCTTCATTTTGACTGGTAAATTGCAGTTTTTACATTCTTAAAAATAAACAACGTCATCTATCTCAATCATGTTTGAGTGTTTAAAAAAAAAAAGAAATTTCTAAATTTCTTTTCACACTTTTTTTGAAATATGCATGTTCATTTTCTGAAATATGTATTAATACCACTAATGAAAAATAAAAAAATTATCTATATGCTTTTGATAATTTATAACAATCTATAAATTATAAAACTTTAAACTATTTAAATTTATGTAGAAAAAAAGAAATCGAAGATTTCTGGATGTTCAAGCTTTTTTCATCCATAAAAATTAAGTAAAAATATGCATTTTTAAAGTATCACTAGGAGATCTATCATTATGACAATAAATAAATTGAAAAACAAAAACAATTAAATTACATTTTAAATAATTAAATTATATTTGTTTTTAATAGAATATGAAAAGAAATGCATTTCAATAAATACTATTAACAGAAAAAGTTAAAATAAAAAAGAAACTTTATGGTATATTGATCAAAATTGCAGTAGTGATCAATTACAATGACAAATTCATTGATAATACTTGATAGATAAAAATAGTTATACATCAAACAGTAAAAAATACCTCACATTTTGATATTCTGAAATTTTTTCTTGAAGTATTATTCAGGATAATTAGACATTTTTGTTTTTTTTTTTTGTGAACAAGGATGATACGAGTTATCGCACATAATTATTATATCTATTAATGTGATAGCCAACATACTACTTTGTGTATTCAGTGGAGTAATATCTTATTGGACGATTTCCTCAGGCTTTTAAAAAATGTATGACAAAACAGCTATCAAAAATTTCTGGTAAAATTATTGTAAATTAATGATCTTATTAATTTTTGTAATTTTTCTTTTGAAGAAGTTCAACTATTATTCATTCCAATAAATATTTTAGTTCATTTTTGATGTTACGCTTTTTTTTGTTTTGGAAATAAAAAAATTTATAACACACACACACATGACATTTATCATTTTATTTTACATAATCCAATAAAAAAAATTTTTAATTTAGTCAAATTGCAAAACAAAAATTATAAATTGATGATTTACAAATAAGGTGATTTTTTTACTACAGCACTAACAATTATTATTAACTCCCTATACTTGGCTTCAGGTAAATATTAACAAGTTCTAAGCAATTCGAATATTAACTAATTGTAATTGATTTCAAAAAGTAATAGTGATATATCTTCTCGCTTTTTTTTGCTGATAAACATCCAAAATCCATCAGTGAAAACATTCTGCATGACTTAATTAGATGACAGAATTTCATTAAAAAAATTCAATGCTTTAAAGAAGAAATACTATTTATAAGATAGATATTTGCAATATTCTGCAACCATTATTAGCATTTCCAATCGATGATTTCTTATTGTTTTGAAAAGCCTAATTTTTAAATATTACTTTAAGCGAAAATATTCGTCAATTCTTACTGTAATATTGAAAATTTAACTTTTAAATTAAGAAATGTTCATTTTAAACAAAAGTATTTTATCTTCCAGCGGATATTTTTCAGTTTTGACATTTTGTTTCTTAAGCAATTTTTTTCACTTTTGTTACTTTGGAAGAAATTTAGTACAATTCTTTATCCTGTCCATGGCAACGATAAGAAAGCATATCGACCAGGGAAAAGAATTGAAGTAAAATAGTTTATTAAAGTTTTCTTCATTTTAGCTTTGTCTTTTGGAAAATAATTTCGCAATCACTATCGAATTTATGATCATACAATTTTCTAAAATCCGTTTTCTTCCTTTCTGTTTTTTTTTTACCATTAATAATTTCGAGTTTATTTGTATCAAGCATAATAATTTGGACTAGAAAATTTATGATGTCATCTATGTCAAATTTTGAGAAGAATTAATGATGTTGATTATTGACTATTTTTAAAAATGTAAGAGTTTGCCACTTCTTATATAACTTGGCCAATAAGATTTCTCTCATAAGATTGTGGATTGAGAGAAAATATCAGAGATCAATGACATCATCAATTTACTATAATTTATTCTGTTAAATATTATAGACTTGGAAATTCCAATAATTTGAAAGTAATTGGTTTTGTAAGATTTTTTCAAGTGCAACATAATTATAAATATGCTACTTGTAATTCTCATTTCCTTTCAGTCTGAGCGGTTTTGGTCAGCATTAATTGCAGTGTCAAATTGCAGTCAAATTATATTATTTAAAAATTTGAAATTTTTCTAAATTCAATAATAAATACTTATGTTAAATTTTTTTATCAAAAAAAAACTAGTTATTTTTGATCTGATTGATAGGATGGAAGTAATGCACAAAGTTAAAAGTTTTTTTTTTTCAAAACATACAATTTTAAGTTTGTTTGAGGAATTAAACACAGACCAAAATTTCATTTTCATAGTATTAATAAAAATTTTTGCACATAAGATGCATTTGTAAATAATACCTTTGGCATGTCAAATTTCTCTGTCATTATCAGGCGAATCATCTAATTATCCGTTTGCAGCAATCATCTATCTTCCTCGTTACAGGTAACACAATTGAGGAGATAGTACAGTGGTAGAAAGCTCGAATTTAATTCAAAATTTGATATTCAATAATTAGCCATATAATTATTTTTAGAGAAATTTCATTATGCATTTATAACTTTCTGTTTTCAACTCGTTTTTTCCTTCCTCTCTCTCTAACACTATCAACTTCTTTTGCTTTTTGTCGAATTTATGATTTAGTTCAATTTTTTTGTCCACTATTTTGATTGTATTGTATCTAACCAGCAAATGATCTCATGAAAAATAATAGAAATAGTGATCAGAACATGGAACAATACGGAATGATGCGAAATTATGAAAAATAAAGTTTACACAGTAAACGTATACACGTTTGCTAAATTCGAAAGTAATAACAATTTAAATAGTGTATTACTGTTTGAAAAAAAAGCTTAAAATCTTGAATTGATTGCAAATAATAGGAGGAAAATGGGAGATTCTTGAGATTAAATATTCATTGCAATCATGCAATTCAAACATTATTTAACATCTCATCCTTTTATTAAATATTTTCAATATCATTAAGTGAATGAAAAGTTTAATTATTTGAAAAAATTATATAGCTTCATATACACTTATAATGATTTCATATTGAGAAGTAATCCTTCAAAATTTTTTCTTTTAAGATAATTGAAATACTGATTGCGACATGATTACATTATTTAAAGAGCAGTAAAACATACATTTTAAGTAAAATTAATTGTATGTATTATGAAATTCTCTCGCGAATATAGCTTCTTTCATATTCATAACTAGCAACAAATACTTATTTGATCTCATTTTAAATTATCATTAAGGAAAATTTCAGTACAGAAGAAAGAAGCATATTTAATTAGAATAAAACACTATCCTGTTAATTATTCATGAATGCTAGAACAGGAATGTAAAAGCGAAACTGCCATGTTTGGCAAAATATAGATCACTTCAAGCTAGCAATTTCCGCAGTTTCCGGTTGCATCAGTTGATGTCTGACATTAAATTTCTAAAATTGAATCAAAATTTACAACAATTCATTCAATCTATCAAATTGTCCATGCTTTCCTTACTGATGCATTGCTTGAATTTTCATATTCCATTATGACTGTGTTCCAAAATTCATATTTTGAAATTTAGAAAGATAGAATTTGTAAGAATAAAATTGAGGAGAAGAAATAAGATTTTAACATAGCTTTAATAAATTTTTAATTGATATTTTATTTCATAAAACACAACCCTCACTTCAATTGATTGTCAGAAAAAAGAAAAGGAGAAGGAGAGAATGTCCATCTATGCTAAGTTTATTAGTATTGTTTACTGTCTCATAAATATATGAAGATTTTGATAACTTCAAAATTTTCACAATTATTTGATTACCATACATTTTACTAAAGAGTACACACGTATATGCATGTGATATGATCAAGTCTTTTCACTCTTTTTAAGCCTTATTAATATTTATATAAACTCATTCACTCCTCTCTTTTCCATAATTTTCAAGTTCTTCCTTGTTTTTTGCTTTCTTTTTTTTTCTCGTTTTTTTCCTCTCTCAAAAATTCCCTCGAGGCAATTAACTCTTCAAACCAATCGTCAGTATATCTTTCATTTAATTTTCATGATTTGCTCATTAAAATTTTTATTTCGATCTTGCACTAAATTTTTTTTTCGACTTCTAAAGATTTTCATTTAGAAGAGAAAATATTATTAGAATAATTATGTTAAATAATAATATCATTTATGAATCGAATAGTATCACAATGTAAAATTTTCATTCGTTATTATGATATGATTTTAATTTTCGTCCTGTAATTCACGTGTGCTTTTTTTTGTTTTATTTTTTATTTTTTTCTATTATTGATAAGGTGCATTTGGAAAATATGAAAATTTGTTGCAATTTTAAAGTAACATATCAAATTTGCATATGCACCTAAAATTGAAAATTGTTATATATTCTAATGCTAATTTATTCACGACTACCAATCATAATACAATTTATTTACAGACGAAAAAAATAAAATGCAATTAAAGAAAGATCGAAAAAGTGAGAAAAAAATTTAGAATGATTGAAGAATTGTTCGTTTCGAACGGAATGGCAAATGCTATAGGAGGAATTTATATATTCATTGGAATTACTGGTTCATTATGCAATATGGCAACATTGCTAATGATTACATGTTATCGGATATATCGTTTATCAGCCTATACCATTATGGCAAATCTTGCATTAGCTGATGCTATAATGCTCATTATTGCTGGTCTTGTTTGTGGCCTCAATATTATTCAAGTGTCTTTTTTCAATTACAACAATACTGCTAATAATTCTATTGAACTTCTAAATAGCAGTAAATCAATTTTAAGCCCGAAATTTAGCAAACTTTTTGATCATAACAATACAAATCCAATGATTCATTTTCAAACTTTAAAAATGAATGAAATTAAAAGTGAATTGTACAATTTAAACAGAAGTCAATTCAATACAATTCTGAAAGATTTGCATTTTTCTATATTTTTGCTATCATTTCTTGAAATAGCTGCTTGGACGGCAGGAATAATAAGTTACGCATTATTGGGTATCAATCGTTGTGTTGCTATTTGCTTCTATCGTACACGTGCTAAATCAATCAATCGTGTGTCATTTGCACTTCTTGGCTCTACAATAACATGGCTTATTGGCATTGTTGCAGGTTCATCTCTTTCACTATATTTCAATAATGATTTCACATCAATATTAAGCGTTATATCAAACGTCTTGAATTTCATTCATAAATCAGGACAAAAAAAAGGAAGATGAGATAGACTATTATCGATGCAAATAATTATTTATCAGAAATTTCAAAATGATTTTTAAAAGAGCAAGCAAGGAAATTATAAAGAATTTTCGTTTATTTTGCAATTCTCAGGTAATGTAATTTCGTGTGACATTTTAATAAGATAATATACAATGATTTATTGCTGGAAAATAATGCTAAATTTTTTTCTTTCATAATAATCATTTTTATTTTCTGATCATTGATTTTTGTCTCACTTTTACTTTGTATGATATGAAACTAAATGAAATTCACAGTTAGCTTCGATTTCTTTACTCGTACTATTTACTCTTCAAATAATAATTCAGTTTTTCTTTTTAAGCTTATATTGGAACAGTGCCTGTACCATTGATGGGTATGCGAGTTGATATGTGGACAGTGAGTTTTTTGAGTACAGCTGGAAAAAGGCCGAGTATATTTTACTTTTCTTTTGCAAAAATATTTGGGAAAAAATTCATTAAAATTTTAGCAAAAATAACCTCATAAAGGTTGTAAGAATTGCAATTTTGTTATTTGATTATAATTAAAATTTTCAAATTTTAATAAAATATTTGCCTGAAACAAAATTAAAATTATAGATATCTCCTTATTAAAAATTATTTCTATGCTATTTAGGAGAAAAAAAAAATAAGAGAAACCAGAATTTATCTCTAAAATGTAGCCATTTATAGCAATGTTTATGGTACTTGCATCATCATTCAATTTTGCTAGCATATTAACACAATGGTCGTGCTCTTTAATGGTACTTATAAAAATATACAAAGTTCGACGCAAAATTAATTGCAATAAGTTAAATATTGGTAGTGCTAAAAGATTTAAAAAACAGGTAGGCTGTTTTTATTTTGATTGATGGAAGAAAAAAAAGGCAAGCGTTTTATTGGACTATAAAGATTAATATGATTTATAAAATGTGTGGTTGATTGCAATTGAATTTAACATAAATAAAACCTTTTCTTTTTCTTTTTCCAGGCTCGTTTAACATTTCAATTCTTTTATCCATCCCTCATTTGCACTATTTCATCGATTATATTCTTTGCTAAGCCATTCATGGCTGATATATTAACCAGTTGGCAGTTTGTTTTTCTACATTTGGTAAGCTAATTTTGTAAAATCAAATGAAGTCTTTCTTTTTGTTAATAGCCTTTTTTTATGGAATTTAATTTGTGATAATAATTGTAATTAATATTGAACAAAAATCTTATACAATTTATTTTGTCTAATCTGCTTCAATCGACTGGTTTGAAACAGTTAGTCGATATTCAGACTTACTTGAAAATCATTGTATCACTCATGAAGTGACAAAATTTCTCACAACAGCAATATCTCAACTTCAAGTACTAAACTTTATCATTTATTAATTGAAGTTATGTAAATTGCAATGTAATGTCAATTTGTAGTAGTAGTTGAAAAAGAATTTCTTTAGTTTATTAGATTTATTGCTGTGCAAGTAAGATATTTATAGGTTTGGCTGACTAATCATATGTGTAATCCATTTATCTATGCATATTTCAATGAACGTATGCGTTTAACCTATAGTCAATGGTTGACATGCACACCTTTACGAAAGTGTATCCGTAAATTCGAGAGGCAGTATTCGCGAAAACATGGCGAATCTCTACGAGTATCAAAGTAGGATCTTAACAAAATTGAAATCACAATAATCGTAATAATTGGATGATTTTTAGCTGATCAATTTCAAAGAACATCAACAAAGAAGATGATGAGAAATAATTGTTGTGGAATAGAATTCTTCAATGTGAAAGAAAAATGGATTTATTTTGATCTAGATTTGAATAAAGTTTGGGTAGTAGAAATAAGAAGGAAGTTGAATTAATGATCCAAACAGAAATAGATAACTGAACTGAACTGCAGTATGATATGTTGTAGACGATCAAATGTAGCTGCATCAATAACAAGAAATTCACATTGGCGTAGTCGAAGCAATCGGAATGATAATTTTGTACGATCAAGCTTGCAAATGCAAAGTCGTGATTTTGAACAATTTTGTGAAGTGATGATGAGTGTGAATACAGCAAATGAAAGCAGCGAAGGATGGACAGAAAGTAGTAGCGATACGGAAGCGGAACCGATTACTGCAGCACCATCACAAATATCATCACGACGTAGCAATAATATTCATTCTGGAAAAGGTCTGGAATTGCATTCGCTTGTTTTTGATTTGGGACGTCAAACGGTGGAACATTGGGCTAATTTTGCTAAGAAAGCAAGCCTTTGATCTACATATTCTTTTTCATACAGTATATTTTTTTCGGATATGTAATTTCCGGTTATTCGCAATATTCTAAAAATATATTCGGGATATGTTATTTTTTAACTATAAACTGATTATTGAGATGTAATATGACTATACTATAGAATGGTAAGAAAAGATGAAGAATAGTCGACAAACAGTGCCTTATTGTTAAGCACATTGATCTCTTTGTCATATTCATTTTTATTGCTATCTATTTCAATATGCACAGCTTACATAAAATTGTGTTCATTGAATCAAAGTTTAATTTGTCGAATAATAAAAATTGTACTTGGAAAAAAATCATCGAATAAAATTTAATCCATCAAATCATTTTTTTAACAGTTTACTGTAATCTGATGGGATGCTCAGTTTCACGCTTGTTGCACAGTATGGCGGATATATTTAAATTTCAAATAGTCATAATTGTCGTTTGAACGGAAAACTATTGTTATACGAGGTGGGCCAATTCGGGATTTCTGATGTGTTTGGGCAATGCTAGAATGAACATGAGGTTGTCGTGCAAAGGATTTATTATAATCGATAGTATTTGCGTGAATGATAATTCGTGAAGTAAAATTTTTTAATGTAAACAGAAACTATTTAAGAGACTTCCAATTGTCTATCTGGTGAGGAAAGAAATTTCTAGATTGTAAAAAAACCGCATATCATTATCAATAATTGCTGTAGCTGAGAAGTTGCAAATTTCATCCTTGCGACTTGGATATTACCGGATTACGTAGCTGTACGATTTAAAAAAAACATATATATATCCGATTAGTTCAACCATATGAAGCAGCTAATCATCGCATATTGAAGGTCGACAAAATTCTACTCTTCTATGAACAGGGAACAGATCGAAATCACATAGTAATTATTGATGCCAGATTCATTTTTTCTGTAAACAGTTTTCCGCTCTTTTATTCAAAATATAATTTTTTGATTTAAAAAGTAATAAGAAGCTGAAGTTAAATACAATTGGTAACAATATGTTCCTTTTTTTTTGCAGTGCAGGAACTTTCTGATAAAGATTCTGGTAAAGAATCTGATGATTCCAATGAAGATCGATGGAGAAGACGTCAATTCAGTACGTTTCAAAAATATCCACCTAACTTGTAAAGACCCCATTCTTACACTTTGTATGTGTGTGTGTCTGTACGTGCACATTCCTTTTCTTAGACTTATTCTGCTCAATTATTGCCTTTTCACGGTTTGGTTTTTATTTGATATATGTTCAGGATATTCGTAGATTATACGTGGGATACGGTTGCGTATGCATTTGGATCAGTTTGCTTACTGGTTTAATGCTCTTCATCATATGAACTTTGATAACAATGATGTTTGAACTAAAATGTTGTTGCCTACAAACAGTCAAAAACTACTATATTTTTTTGAAAAGCATTGAAGTTGATGTTTTATTGCTACCGATATTAGAATTCCTAAAAATTTTCAGTTTTCATTGCACAAGCATTATTATTTATTTTGCACAAAATCATGTATTTGGTCCATTTTCAGGTGTTAGAAAACGTGAATGCTTCATTTGTGAGAAGGTCGACATATCTCAATATACGGAATTCGCTCGTCGCTCTTCAACTAGCGTTGAAGGTAATTGTAATGACGAGAATGCAGCCACTATTGACGCGAATGTTTCTACTTTCGGTCATAATAAAATTAGAAGATGCAGTTTCCCATCATGTACTTTGCGATTTCACGAAAACTGCTTTTTACTTTTTACAGAAGGTCCTTATTCAAATGATCCAAGTTTCTTACTACGAGTCCTTTATTTATTGGAATTAATTGCTACCATTCCGCTGACAACTTTGTATTTATGTACTGATAAGCACAAGAAATTTTCAGGTGATTTTTTGCCAAGAATTCATATATTGGATAGACATGGTGATCTCTGTATTAATTTAAAAGATAGTAAAAAGTGGATATGTCCACAACATGAATGCAATTTTTGTCAGCAGGAGCTTTTGCGAACACGGGCTTTTCAAGGTAATCGTTTTTGGCAGCATTTTGCTATGGAACAACAATTTGTTGACTTTTAAAATCTAAATTTTTTTTTCTTTCGGACTATGAACTCAACATGTTAGAAATACTATAAAATGAATGAAAATCAGTCGCTCTTCTTGTCGATGTTCAAAGAGATAGTCTGAGATTAAGCAGTCAACAAACTTGTATTTATGTCCAGCTGGAACTGACAGATTGTATATCTTCCCGGAGAGGCCTATAATAATTCAATATTAAATTTCAGGGAAATTTATACGGTGCGTAAAATGTGTATTCGCTTGGCATCGTTCATGCGTCATAGTTGGTTCGCTGCATATAAATCGAAAACATGATCGCTATGTACTTTGTCCAAGACATAGTACTATGAAACGTACATCAAAACGAAATATTCCTTACTGCATCAAATGTGAAAATTCCTTCGGTAAATTTTACTATAAAGAAGAAGAAAACAGTGAAGAATAATCCTAATTTCCGAGGCATGAGCTGCCAATTATACCAAGCATTTCAGATTTATGGATTCTCACATTCTTTTGCAGAAAATGAATCACAGAAAATGGTGTGCGATTCTTGCATACGTTCTTTTTGCCACAACTGCATTACTAAACAAAATAAAATGAAAGAAACAGAAGCTGGAAATAGTGCATTTTCATGTGATTTCTGTCATTGCTTCGACTTTCCGAGAATTGGTGACTACGTCCTGGCAACTTACAAATCTAAGTAAAAGCCGTCATTTTTTCCCTGAAATAATGGTTTAATATTTTTTGCGTTCGCAAAACTTATACTAAAAATTTATATGAGAAGTATTTGGGAATATTTCGTTGACAATTCGAAAAGTAGATTTTTTTTAGCTTTATAGGCATAAAAAAGGTAAAATCATGAATTTTAATAAAATAAGAATTTATATCCGATACACTTTTATATGACTGATGTTTTGTTACAGCATGTTGAACAGTTTAGTAAAGAGATTTATATAAGGATTTATTTTTCAGCTTTTGGCCTGCAAGAGCTCTCCATGCTGATTTATTACCAACACCATTGTATTCTATGAATAATTTGACTGAAAAACTTCATGAGGTATTGTTGATATTTTTTTATCATTATGTCGCGAAAGGGAAAGCTGATTATATTCTTCACACTTTGTGAAAGTCTAAATTTTTCTCTAAATCTGTCGTGTAGCTAATTTATTTTAGCCAGGCTATGTACTTATACAGTGGATTGAAGGATTGGATATTCCAAATTATGATGTCGTAACATGTAGAGATGTGGTTCCACTTCCAAAAACATTGGATTGTTCATTTTGGAAGCGTATGAAGACACATGCAAAGATTTACGCAGGTTTTTTTTTTCTTTAAAATTGCTTTATGTGTGCGCTATGTAATGGTGCCACAGATTTGTAGAAATAATGCTACATGATCAGAATAAAACTTTGATTGAGTTATGCGTAGCAGGAGATAACTTACTAACACCTCATGTATTATCCAACTTAAAAGCCTGGAGAAATCTCGTTGTAGATTTTTTTCTTTTTTTTTTCTCCTCGACTATAAAATTTTTGCCCCATGGTTGTGTTGTGGAAAATGTTGATTAGTAAGTGAAATTTTAGCTGTTAAAGCTATATACGCTAATTCGAAAGCAGCATTTGGTATCAGACGTCCAATTCCACGAGAAGTTAAGGTAGAAACATTACCAAAATATACGAGAATCAAGGTGCCTTTTAAATGAAATATTTATTTCTAGATTCTGTACATTACAATGTTTCGCCATTTTATGTCTCATCAGTTAGTTGCAAATAATTATTCAGAGACTAAAAAATTGCTTTTAGAAAACAACTTGTCAATGGGGTAGTTAAAGAATGGGAAGGATAATTAAAATGAACTCACAATTTTTTTCAAACTGTCAGCTTACAAGAGAGGTGTATTTCCAAACTGTCAGCTTACAAGAGAGGTGTATTTCCAAACTGTCAGCTTACAAGAGAGGTGTAATTGTATCATCAATTTCAGACAAATATAAATATGCGGCTAGCAAGAGCTCCATCTGATATAATCGAATTGGGTTACTGTGATTGCGAACTTATCAATGGAATGCGTTGTACTGTTGCCCATAATTGCTTGAATCGGATCATGATGACAGAATGTCCTGAGGTTATTCCCTAGTCAAACCTTTTCATTAAGTCTTTATCACTGTTGATTCTGCTGCACATTAAATAGCGTTGTAAATACTTTGAAGTTTTGCAAAAAAAAAAAAAGTTTTATAGGATTGTGATGCAAGGTATTTCGAAAGGCAGAATGCACATGTAGGCGGTACAAAGCGACAGATTTTGAAAAGAACTGCGAACTTGCTTGCTAGTGAAAATTCCTTTCTATCGTCGTCACAACGGTTGTGTACGAACAATTTTTTGCGACATTATGATATCAGTAATGATAATTTATATATGGAGGAAAAACCAACTAAGTTGAAAGGTTTTGGTGTCTTCGCGAAATGTGATATAGATAAAGTAAGGCATCAAATAATATGGTTACGTTCTTAATTTAATTTTTAGGCATCAGTGAATAATTCAAGAATGGAGTGGTCATATATCTTATTGACCGAAATGGATTCTTACTGTTTTATTTTAACAAATAATTAGATCGAGGAAAAGGAACACCAGATTTCTTTTTTTTGTGGCTATTTAAATCCATTTTTAATCTTGCATTTTTTTTTGAATATTAGCTACATATGAAATGTGAAGAAGCGAAGCCATCGTTAATGAAATATTTTTTAGAATACTGATTTGACTGAATACGTCGGACATGTGATGACAAAAGAGGAATATTTGAACAAATTGCGGTTTCGTTGTTTATTTAATGATTTGGAAGCGTCATATTTTGGGATACAGTTGACAAATGATTTTTACGTGGATGCACGAAATTATGGCAATATTGCTCGGTCATTCAACCATTCATGTGAACCGAACACTAAAGTCGATGCTGTAGTGGTGTGTACCTCCGTTCAATATCTATATTCTTTTACTGCTTAATTTGTTATCAGAGTTCTTATTAGATTATTTCTTTACAGGTTGATGGAATTTACAGGCTCAAAATTTCAACAATTAAGAATATCAAACAAGGTAGTCCATAAATTAATCGAGCCAGTAAGATTTTGTATATTTGATCATTGCATTTTTTATTACTGACTTTTAGGTGAGGAGTTAACCTTTGATTATGATACGGAAATTATTGAGGATCTTGTGGGCATGGAATGCTTCTGTGGTTCGACAAACTGTCGACGCACAATCGGGGTAATTTGCTTTTTAGTGAGCTTTATTTCTTTTTCCTTTTCCTTACACGTTCGCTGTATAATCAGAATTAAATTTTTAGAAGAAAAAAGCTGCAAACGTGAAGTGTTGCTCTGTATTGTACGAACACACCAATAATAATAACGGAGGAAATGCTCAGTCGGAAACAACCGGATCCGAAAGTTTCACTGGGGTAACGTTTCTCATGGAAGAAAGTTCTCAATTTTTGAATTCATCATAAATCTACTTATAGATATGTGAAAATAACGATCATTTCGGGCAAGAGTACGTACAAAAGAAGCGAAGGAAATATGTCAACGAAAATAAAGGTACAATAAAAGATCAATCTTGTAAAATTTCTAGACTTTTTATTTGATCTTTTCATAATTTAAATACTTTTGGGAGATTTCTGGACAGTTAATGTAGTGACTTCCGCATTATTTTGAAAAGATCGTACGGCAAATATTTTTGCTTATTCACATATTTGTTTCGAATAAAATAGATTAAGCTGTTTTGCTATGGATTTTGCAGGTTCTGTGAGGATGAAAAGCAATAGTGAAAAGCAGCAACCACGGAGATTACAAATATGTAAATTTTGATAATTTTAACCCAGAGATTTTTATCATAGCTTTTTATTAGTTTCTATAAAATCATATAAATAACTTGCAGGTCTTTCTGGAGGGATCCCTCAAAATGAAGAAAATATTAGAAGTGAGGCTGAAAAGCATTTGCGCAACGTTTTCGTGGACGTTGTCAAAGGAACAGCAGTTGATTAATTCAGAAGATGGAAATTCTATTGCAGAGCAACTGGAACAAGAAGAAGGTGAGTATAGACATAAATGCTTATGGACTGCTAAAACTATTAAACGCTGGATTTAATTTGTCTTTTCACGTTAACAAGACTCCCTCGAATGATTTCCTGGATTCTTGCTTGGCTTTATTGAAAATTATTCACTTTAACAAAATTTGTTAAGACTCTGTGTCCATAAATAATGATGAACTTCTATGGCTACTGCTGCGCAGATATGAATTGATAAGAAAGATGGGAATAAAACGATCCATGACTAATCAACTAGATATTTGACTTCCTAAATGTGTACGTGTTCATGTATTTTATGACGTCACTATTTTGTTGTATGTAAAATCATTTGTATTGTGATCATGAGTGTTTTATTTTGGTCTTCAGGTTTCCTGCTAGAATTATTGCTGTGTTTTAATGTACCACGCGATTACTGAATTTCTGCAGATTGACTAATCCTAGAATTGAATAAATATTGCTTTGAACATGAGTCAACACGGTTAATGAAAAATCCCTTATTTCTTTTTGCTACTTTAATTAGTACACAAAACTCATTTATTACCTTCTTTGTATTATTTTTTTTCAGTCGAAGGTCCTGCATAATATTGCTGTTTTTTTGAAAGTAAAGTGATCGTTGCAAATGTGAGACTTTTTTTTTAAATGTAAGAAAAGTTATTTCTGAAAGTTCATTTCCTTTATCTTTTCTGCATTACAATATTTTGCATGTGGATAAAAGCATTCATGAAGCTAGATGTTACTTTGAACAAGGAATAAATTTTGTAAAGTAACAGACTGCAATTCACAGGTATTGGATGCTGTCCTTCAATCGGTCATTTTTTCCATCAGTGTTTTTTTCGTTCCGTTTGGCTGAAAACATCAGCAATTTTTTAATTTAAAAGGGTGACAAAGAAAAATTCTGGTGGCTCATGCGTGCCGTGAAGTAATTTGATTCTTTGCCTTCGTCTCATGCGGTAGTTTGATTGCCCTTCAACTTCTCTTCGAAACATATATTTTCAAGAGAAGTACATTTCATTTTGACCGCTTACACTTTTTTTTTTAGTTAATTTGAAAAAACATAATAAAACTTACTTTCCGAACTTGGTTCAGTCGTATTAACTCCAGCGCGGATATCCCGTTTCATCCATGGAAGCTGTAAAGAATAGGACTAATAAACGTCTGATATGCTTGAAGTGTTTTTTTTTCCACAATTTTGCATTAATTTATTCCAATATATGAAAAACTTGCAGAGTTGTTTATTCCTCATCTTCGATTAATTCTGGTGCTATGGAAAGTAAGAATTACTAATTAAAAGTGATGTAAATATTTTTGAGGCTAATATTGAAGAATTTGAAAAGACAAATAATTAAATCCCAATTACATTACTCCAAAATGAAATGAAGCGATAACATCAATTTAGCAGGGCATATTTCTCTTCAGGAGATTAAAATTTCATGTCGGAAGATAGAAAGCTTTTGAATGAATGACACGAAACAAGAAATGATATTTTTGGAATTGGAGCAAATTTTATCATATCAATAGAACAATTCCTGGAGTATATACATTGTGAATTGAAATTTTGTGAAAATAAAACGAAAAGAAAGATTCATTCATTGTTAAGTAGTAATATCGGATGACTCTAAACAGTTGTGATCTTTTACTTCCTACAGAATGATCCTTTTATTCTTTATAGAAAAAAACAGCGTAAACAACTATGGATACTGGAAGAGTATTGACAATATTGGATGAAAGAAATGATTAAATACATAATTTAAAGGTTTAATTTCAGATCATTTATTGATCCTAGAATTCAAGATTTAACTTAAAATCATCAATGATCCTGGAAATTAAAGCAATAGATTTGTCAAAAAAGGAATACCAAAAATGATTGTTTGAAGTGTTGTTCTTTTTTAAAATTTGTTTCTCTTTTTTGGCGCATTTTATTACCCAAATTAATTGCCGTCTCATTTTTTTCATCCTTATCATCTTCCTCACTGCTGCTACTACTGTGTTTTCTATCTTTCTTTTCTCCCATCCTCTGTTCTCGTTCATGTTCTGTAAAGTTTACCATTATTACTTACTTACAACTGCCATTTTATTTCAAACATTAATTATGATTACTTACGTCAATTTCCATCTTAAAGTAATTAGCATACGAATTTTCAAAATATCGATGCATATATAGAAATGTCTCAACAGGGGATGCGTGGAGTGAAATCAGTCGAAAATTCGAGTCAATACTAATTAATTAAGCTTTATACCATGGTTTTTCTCTCTTCTGCGTCCGTCTTCATCATCATTTTCTGCAAAATCTGTAGTTAATCATGGACAGTCATATTTCCACTTATAATTCAATATTTGCAAAATGAAAAACAAAAAAAAAAAGTTGTACTTGAGGAGGACGAAGTAATTTCTGATGAATCACCACGATCAGTTGTCTTTTTTCGGCTACTCTTACTACGTCCTGCATCTATTTGCAATAGTAATACACCAATTATTAATGCGACAACAATTACTTTGATATTCATCGTTATACGTTTCACTGCAAATACTCACTTTCTGATTAAATTTTGGTAAATTACTTCAATCCTGCAAAACTTGTCATTTTCTAAAAAGAACTAATAAATAATGAGTGGAGAAGTTACTACGAGGCTGTTTTTCATAGATATAATGCATGTTTATTTATTTATCATAAGTTAGAAAGGATATTTATAATAACTTTTGAAAGATAATGTAAAATTTGAAAACAACAATAAAGTAAAATAAATAGAAAGAAATTTTAAAAATTTCAGGTATTGCTCCCATTGAAAGTTGGCGATGTAAGAAATAACAATCACTTACACAGGACACTTTTTCATGAGAACGTAAGTTTGTGATAATAAATAATGGCTGAAGTTAAAAACAATGTGAACTCAAAAATTAATTTATTACTAGCTAATAGAAAAAGGAAAATTCATTTAACATTATATAAGATATTGTTATATATACAAAAAGATTAACAAAAAAAGAAAAATAATGATTTATTTAGAGAATGATAAGCAAGAAAAAGAAATAATTTTAAAATTTTATTATTGTATTTCTATTTAAGCCATCTTGATCTCATTAAACTAGAATAACAAAATTATATTGATATTTCATTATTTATGGTTTATTCAAGTTATTTTTCGAAAACTTACCTGTTTCTTTGACATATTTGATTTTAATATTGATGAAAATACCTCTTCAAGGACATTTATTCGGTAAAATGTGTTTTATTAACAAAACATTCATAGTAAATTAGCATTGTGAATTTATATTCAAACACAAACTGCACTTTTAAAAAGATATTATTATGAAATATGATAAATATTCGATGGACCCAATCAACTGATGCTATTATCATCCAAAATTTTGATCGAAGCAGTAAAACAAATGAAAACATAAACAGGTAAGATTACTAACATAGTTTGCGTATTACTTAGCTTAAAGGATAAATGAAAATAGATTCAGCTCTAGAAAAGCAGCTGTTTCGATCAAAATTGAACGAAAACTATCGGTTTTGCAAAATGAAGCAACAAAGAGTACTAATAAATTGCCTTGAAATCGCAGCCCCAACGAAGAACGATAAGTAACGAACAATGATAAATTACAATTGCTATGATATATATATACACACACACATACACACATACACACACACACACACANNNACACACACACACACACACACACACACATACACATACATACATACACACACATACATACACACACACATATACACACATACACACACATATACAGACATACACACATACACCATTCCACCGCTATCCTTCTTTAGCAGGTATGTTTGAAGTTGGATTTTTCAAACATTTATTGTTTTAAATCTTCCACCAATGTCATATGTAACGGAAAGACTGGCCCAGATGACGTTCTACCTTAAATTCATGCTAGCAACCCATCTTTGCGTTCTTTTTTCGATAAAATTCTACCAACATTGTATCCCCAATGCAAAAGCTGAAAATTCACAATAGAAATGCTTAAGCTCTGTCCTTTTGTGTGAAATTGACTAGTCATAATTAACACAGACCTTAGCATACTTTGCTTTTTCTGCCGATCCCAATTCCATTCAGGAATATTTCTTGAGTTTTATTTTTTTCGGAGGATAAAAGTCTCCATTATATTATTGTATACTTCATTTCATCAAATAAGTTTTTTTATTTATCGCACAATGCACGCATTGCTTTATTCTCTGCTAGAATGTCTTCTTGTGTGTCAGTTTGGTTTTTATTTCTACAACATTTCAAAGTTTCCATTGTGAAATATAGAAAATATCACAAAAACAAACATTACACATAATTCCTCACACTGTGAGTGAATCATATATTCACATCAAAAAAAAAAAAATGAAAAACTGGAGCTCGCTCAGTTTTATTTTCTAAAACAAGGCGATTTCTTCCACATATAGCCCGGACCCAATTTTTTTGAGTAAGACGGTAGAACATAAAGTCTTAAAATTTGTAAATTAAATTTCCTACTTTCAGTCTAAATAATTCATTTCCATGGACAACCAAAAATAAGAGATCTTGGTAACTGAAGCTTATAGCTCTTTCTTCGTTTCTATATTATTCCGAACTGTTTCAGTCGAGCTTTGTAGGTCTTTATCATCAGGCGGTTTCGCATCCATCAACTGCTTTTGCGATTCTTTTTCACCAACTGGATCTTCCAACGAAACACCAAATTCATTAACTCGCGTTGGATCAACTCGATAAATCCACCTTTGATAAATATATATCTAAAGCGATTAAGCAATATGAATATAAATGTCGGATAAATATTTCTGCATAGATCAAATGTAAAAAACAACGGCAAAACAAAGGATTGGAAGGTTAGAAAATCAATTCAACCACGGAATGCAAATTAGCATATTTCATCTATAGTCCAAATGAATTCAAATTAATTTGCTTAGGAAGATCTAAAAAAATTCAACACTGAATGTTTGTAAATAATTCAAACGATTTATTTGTTATTAAAAAGTTGGCAACTAACCAAAAACACAATATCATCTCGGAAACATCCTAAACGATACATTGTTGGCATTCTGATGACAAATGCAAAGAGATCATCGATGAACGTATTGATGAATTTGTATGTTAACATGCGCCAAGGTAAATGAGCCACAGATTTTAGTTTATAATTTATAAAAAGCTGAAATATTCAACATGTGTTTCATTTTCCTTCACAGCTACTAAATTATGTGTAATTTAGGAATACATATCAAATAATGTTTCGCAAAAAAAGGTAAATTTTTGACCGCACTAAAAGCCAACCTGTGGTGTCATCATAATAAATCCAAATGTAAGTAAAAAACTATACAGCATGCTCAGTATCCAACTATACCACCCACGCTGTTCGACATACATAAGGGAGTACACTGCATAGCCACCAAGCAGTGGAAATAGCACCCATGATAGATATTTGAAGGCTAACTAAAATTATATCATAAAAAATTCAATGGCGCAGCATAAGAATGCAACAAATTTATTACAGCAAATTTTCGAGAATTTTTGCAAGTAAAATAAAAATTTAATTTTCCGCCTAAAAAATATTCTAAATCTTCACTTCAACAAAATTATCACTAAGAATAAAGTTACATATATCACCAAAAAAGGGAGCATAACTATGATTACCGTAATAAACCGAAATTACATAAACTAACCTGATCATATTGTTTTGTGTCTGATTCAACATATGATCCCTTATCAGTAAACGTGACTTTTGGCAAGAACCCAAATAGTTTTTGAGTTCGATCAATCTTAATTTCAAAAACATATAGTCAATCTCAATTAATTAAGGGAAGCATAATATAGACTGACTGCGAGCATATATGTATGTATATTACATTATCAGTTCAAATTTTAGAACAAAAAAAGACAACGGTTTCAAAAACATGTTGGCTGTAAACTACAACGTTGGAAATCTTACATTTATATTGACGCATTTTGGTATTTTCCACAATTCAATCACTAAACCAACTCCAACAGACATTTTGATAATCCATGAAGTATCGTTGTCGCAGATATACAAGAAAACGATAACTGATTGGAACACACTGAATAAAACGGAGCGAACAGATAAGCCCTGTAAAAGAACATTAAAAAAAACTATTTTAAAAGAATTTAAGAATTCCGAATAGAAAATTCTTACATACCTCCAAGCTTTTTCTTGATCTCCAAAACTGGATGTCATTTTTGAAAGCCAAAAACTCGAAAACGGTGTGCAACAATGAAACAGTAATTGTCAGTCCTGGAAATACGGGAATTTTCTGCAAATGATTTCCACCAAAGATGATTTATCAACAAAGTAACGATATGGCTAACCAAGTAATATTGGACTTGTCTCCAGAAGTGCTTGTTTGATTGAATCTTGATCATCATCCCCATTCTCAAATAATTCTCCACCGAACATATGTGACCATTTCCCACGCATCTAAATGAAATCAAGCTGTAAAAAGTATTAAGAATTAAATTCGAGAAAAAAATATTGCACCAAAAAGAGATGGAATGTAGGCTGAAGGACTGACGCACAAAACGACTGCAGTTTTGAACGCTAATTGTTCACCATACTTGTTCTAGCGCTTTATGCAAGCCAAACAAAAATTTCTGAGTGGCTGAATAAAAAAAGCGCAGAAACCTATTTTGAAAACTTTATGTCATATACGAACCAACCTGTTGCGATGCATATAGCTGCCATTTGAACAATGATATTGGGGCATACCGGATAGATAGCTTTAATTCTTGGACTGAACTATTTAATAACATGTAATCGGCTGCCAAGTTCCAGTAGTCATTGAAAAAGAATATGGGCTTGTAAGTATTATCAATCGGGTCAAACTTTACAGCTTCATCAAGAGGAGATGGTAACGAACCTGCAAAATAAATCGGTTTAATTTAATAATGAAACAATCCACAGGAAGCAAGACAACAATTTGACTATTTTTACTTATAAAAAATTTCATGCAAACTCCTATTAAATTATGAATTCTCTTCAATGACTGAAAAGTGTTCAAAACGGCACCTCTTTGCCATGCCGTCTGATCATCAACAAGATTAATCGTTAAATTTGGGTGCCAATAATTGAGTACTTCAAAACTCATCACTTCAGCCTTCTTTTGTTCTTCCTCGGTTTGCTCCGTCTTACCGGTAAGCAAATTTTGTGTTTTTTTGTAATATTTCTTCTTGTATTTGTTAAGTTGTCGTACATTATATAAAACCTAAAAATAATGAACAATGAAACTACTACTGGCTACAAATTTTCAATAAAAACATATAATATTCCAAATATTTCATAATAATACATGAACTTTAATCGTAAAATGATAAAATAAGCTCAGATACTTGATTAGATCTACTATTACTAAAATCAAAAGTAACCTCTCTTTTAACATGATGCCGACTTCGACGATCAGGTGACTGATCTTTCTTTACAATGAATACATGTATGTATAACGAGCCATTATTAGCAAGCGATTTGGGAGTGGGAAATGTAGCTGATTTAGTACGGGAACCATCACCATCTGGACCAGATGTCCAATCACTGTATATTATATCAGTTTCTTTCCAAAATAATGCACTTTCGTCATCAAATTTATCAAAGTGATCCTGCTGAAAATCTTCCAGACTTAACATTATAAAATACAAAACCAATTATGGACGGACTCCATAATAAGATTAAATAAGCGAATTCGTATTTTTAGAATAACTAAATGTAATGAAAAAAGAATTTTTTAAAAGAAAAAAACGAACAAACATCAAGTTTACACTTAAAACAAACCGAATCGGAGAGGTATATATAAAGGTCAAACTTCTGTCCTGGTTGGAAAAGATTTCGCGATGGTAAAGCGGCGCCTATGTTCAACGCTCCCGTATTATTATGACCAACATCGTCTGGCCGTCCACTCATAAAATCTTAAACAAGAATATTGTCACTATTTGAAATATTATAACTGACATATAACCAAGAAAATCTAAGATTTAAAATATTTAGATTTAAGGATTTAAAACTACTTTTTAAAAGTGACGTCACAAAGTAAACAATCACAATACGGTACAGCATTCCCTTGATAAATGTCCATGTGTCAAATCCCTGAAATATAAATCGAAGATATATGGATTTCCATTTCTTTATTTCTCTTTCATGTTTTGGTTCTACTGCTTTCAAAGACAGAAATTAATGAAAACAGATGATTAATACGGTTATACTGTTTTAAAAAAAAAGTACCCGTTGCTGTTCCGGATTAGCTAAACCTTGTTCACCGATCCCAACAACTCCATCACCATTGATTTCGTTGTTTCCGGGCATAATTTACAACCTTAAGAGAGAGATTCAATGCATAGCATAAAGGAATGAATTAAAGAATTTGGAAAATATTTTCTTAATTTCTTCAAGAAAAAATTATGTGGATTTTTCCATCCATCCTTAAATCTTCCTAATCGTTTTTCATCCATTCTTGAATTTGAAGTCTTCAGGATCATCAGAGCATCATAATCCTTACAACTATGATTCACCAATTTTTTCATTTTTCAAGATAAAATACGGGGTCAACAAAGTTTAAATATCGTATAATTGCTTTCTCAATCTTAAAATGAGAATACCGCAGAAGAAGTTACATAAGATAGAAAAGGACAAAAATTGATACCATCGACGAGAAAGTGTCTCATAAGGGATTGAGAAAAAGTGTAAAGAGTAGCATGCAACTGTTGTAGCAGAGAATGAGAGCTCTCCAATTGTCAAACGCTGAAATGAAAAAAGAGAGATAGGGAGAGAGAGAGGGAGAGAGAGAGAGAGAGAGACAGAAATTGAAAAACTTATCGTGCAAATTTCATTACAACTTTCACCACCTTTCTTCCTTTTGCTGTCAATGAATCAACAACGTTTGCATCGTCATATCCGATAAACTCTAATAATGAAGGGACACGATGCAAATTTTGAATCCCACCGAAATTATACTGAAACACAATTAGGATATATTTATTTTCTGTAAAAAGAAGAGAAAGAAAATATTCCGTCAAACTTTTAGCTATTTATCATTAATTAGATTTCTATATGAATATGTGTCATTACTGAAATCCTTCACTAAATTGTCATTCTGAAGTTGGAATAATTAAAATTTCTATTATCATTAATTCTATCGAAGTTTTTTCCGTTTCAAATAATTATTATTAAATGAGGTTGGAATTTTGAAGGTTTAATTTCGAGCGTTAATTGCTGAAATTGATAGAAGTAAATTCAATGCAAATGGTATAAAATGAGAGGTATGAAATGGGAAATGTGAAGGCTAAAGTACTTGAAGTTGATTAATTAATGTAACTTTTCTGTCAATATTTTTAGAATGAATCACATAAATGTTGTAATATCACCAAATTACATTCATTATTTGATCTAATTGGATCATCAAATTGTCACTAATTTAATATTGCCCTCATTAATTCCATTGATTACTGTAACCTGAGAGGGAAAGTATGATAACAATTTGTTAAGTGATAAGATTTCATAATGATATGCTATCAAAAATGTTTTGATCATAAAACTTACAAAATGATATCTGAGTAAGGATAACTTTCTTGAATTCATAAATAAAATGTTTGGGATAATTGTAGTGAAAATGGAAATAGTAGATGGAAGTTCTGTTGTAAATTTAATCACTTCTCAAGAATAATTTATTGGAAATATCACATCATCACAAGGTTCAATGTAAGAAAAATGTATAACTGTATTGTAACAAATGTTTCGAGCATTGATCAATTAATTTAATTTATCTTGGTAATTATGAGTGCCAATTGTAAAAAAAAAAATGGTGAATTTTAAGCAAAGAAAAAAATTCGCTAACTGTTTAGATCATAAATAATCAAATAAAACAAATGCTTTATGCACTTCATTAAATTTCATTACCGACGACAATTAAAAAACATTTCACATATCGCCTAATTCTTTCTAGTCTGATACTTCGATAATCTTATAGCAAATTATATGATAAAAACAAATTTAATTTTTTTTTTACAATTTAATTTTATTAAATTCTATAGAAATTTTTTTAGAATTGTTTGCAACTATCAAACAGCAAAATTTGAAGACTTCACTCATTTCTTATCAATTATTCAGTGTATAATTGGAAGTAGGTCTTATTTCAGATGTTTAATGGAATGGATATTGTAACATAAGATCATGAAATTGGCTTGAAAAAGATTAGTTAATTAAACCAATCGAGCTTTTTTTTAATTACAATTTAAACTAAACAGGTATTAAAGAAGAAATATTTTGCATTATAATTTCTTCTAAATATCTTTTGTAGATGCAAAATAAGCGACCTAACTGACTGACATACTTTTGTAAAAAAAAATTCTTCGCAGCATTCCATTCATTTATGATTGAGCACAAAATCCGTTCGTAAAAAAATACAGTAATTCGATGTATTAAACAGTAGCACTTCGAATTTCATTCCCTAATAATGATTTGCATAAGGAGAGATAAGCAATATTCCAAATGGTTGAAATATCACTGAATATATTGAAATATACCGTGACAAACTGGTCGATGTAATGATTTAATTTTCGTTATATCAGCTGAATTTACAATTTGTCGCACACTAAGCACCTTCAATTTCGATATCAACGATTCTGGCTTCCGTACTGATATTTATTAGCAAGAAAATAGTTCAGAAATTTCTAATAGTTTTCCCCAATAAATAAAAGCAAAAAATTATAACTAAAAAATTTTGTTCAAAATATTTTATTGTTAACATAACTCGCTTTACAAGCATTTTATCTTTATAAATTTTCTTCAAGAAATCGATATTCTTCACTTTTCCTGCATGATATGTTTCTTTTATAACATGTTTGCTTGTGGTCGAAGCTTATTGTTGTATCAATTCTAAAAATGCTGACAAGTGTGAATGCTGTTCTGAATTAATTGCAATAAGCTGAAGCTAAAATAAATGGTCCGTGAACCTTACTTTTCACACATATATCCATTGGTGTTTTAATTTTTTGTCCTAATCATTACTGAAAACTAATTATTCATCATCGAGCTTTCATTTAACTTTCTAATTCTCAGTAATACAATGATTATAGCAATATCAAAGATAACAATTCAGTCATTTCGAAATGTAATTGAATATATTTTTTGAAATAAGCAGATAGTATTGTAATGTGTCAACATGCAAGAATTGTTAGATGAATCAAATAAAGTGTTATCACTAACACTTTTATACTGTATATGGTCAGTTCTTGACCTTATAACCTCTTTCATGTCTTTATGTTTAATTTTGAGAGATAAATTTGTGTGTAACTTCTATAATAAGGAAAATAAAAATTTCAGATACTCATAAATAATCATGTGGTTGATTTCATCCTATATTATATTTACATAATTAAAACAACATGTATTACTTTTAATAATCATCAAGCAATGCCTTATTCGACAAAGCTTATGGACAAATGAAGATTTTTATAATTTAAGTTAGTGCTTTTATTGCTTTTATTAACAAATTTTATACTTTCAGGTTATGAAATTACAGATTTCAATATATTTTAGAACATATAATTAATTGAGTTTGTCACGCACAAAAAAGGAAAACATAGATTCTTTAATACTTCTAGAAGAAAGGAATTCATTGTGATACAAATATTCTCTAAAACGGTACTCTAAGACTTCTTCTATTGTAAACTTTTTCCACACATTTTTGAGTTATTAAAAATATTATTAAAAATCCCGAAGCTTGAATTTTGAAAAGTTATGAATTAATTGAATTATTTTGTTGCAATTTTGAATAAACAATTATTAATTTAGCTGTTATTTCGTCTCATTTATAAAGCCTTCCTTACAGGCGGTCAATATAACTGTTGATGACTATCACTCTCCTATGATTAAATTATCATTACTGTAAAATCAAATGAAGTTGAGAATTTGAGTAACATCGATGCCAATTAAAAGCATTTTGTAAAATACAGTTAATTGATTGTATCAGGAATGTAAGCAAGAAGAATATTTGAAGAGTCTCTTGGAAATTTGAGAATTGATTCTGTAAAATTTTAGATATCATTGCATTACTCTCAATAGTAATTCATTTTGATCGCCAGTAAATAAATTATTTTGATTGATTTTCATGATTTTTTTCTATATCTGATCAAAACTGTAGAAAATAAACGTCCCATACAAATGAAATTACAGAAGGCTAATTTTTGCTTTTTACCGCAAACTCACATCAATTCAAGATGACAACGTTTAAATGGACTTAAGCTTATCATCTGAAGCTGAGAGCTTATTACAGATAAAAGCTACAATACAATGCAAAATAATTTAATAAATAAAAGTGCCATGAATTTCTTAATGTTTTCTGGAAAATGCTAAGTATTTCTATCAATTGTTAGAGTAACTAACAAACATTTCCACAGGAAGAAAAATGAGATCCAATATATCTTTAGAAGTTATAAATGATTTACTAAAGTGGATTTTTTTTTTAATCAAATTCTCCAAAAATTTTTGCTAACTTTAACGATAAAAATCTATGCTGAACTTGTCGCACATTTGTTTTGTCAGTATTTGATTTCCAAACTGATAGCATTTTGTTCTATCTCTTTTTCTCTTTTTTTCTCCTTGAGAATTCATCACGATGACAACAAATTCAATGAATTGATAAATTAGATATAAGGAACAATGCTTAATTCATATCCATCATTCGCAATCTGTTAAAATCTTAAGTTAATTTTGAAACTCGTGTCGTATTCCTTACGGATTTCCGTTTTTCTGCTAGTCAGAAAAACGGAAATTATTGTTATGAAAATGTTGCCAAACTGGTTTCAATAAATATGTTATCTATTTGTTAATGTACTATTGTTAGTCTCGAAAAGAACGTCACAATGAATGATGTCACAGTCATTTTCCAACTCAGATCGATGAAACCAAATATATTTGATCATATTTAGAATTGCTTTAATCTCTAAAATAGACACATTTTTTTTTCAATCAGTTAACTCTTATTTTAATTTAATTGCAATTGAAATGTAATATCTTGAAAAAAAAAATTAATATCCGAAAAGTGCCATAGAATGGACTGATGGATGCAAAAAATGCATGTTAGAGTACAACATAATGATTGTTGGAAAACATTTAAATCATGCTATAATTGTAAATGTTGATTTAAAAATCTCTATGTTTATTAATTGAAAGAATGCATCAATGCTTGTTAAATGGATACTTTAATCTTTGATCCATTTTGGCACGCTCAAAGGCAGTCAACAGTATTGTCGCATTTATCAGATGACCACAATAAATATCAAATACATTCGGATATCAAGCAGAAATGAAATTACATTCCATTCAGATGTGCAAAAGTTTCATTACCGACAAAAAAAAGTTGATTTGATAAAACAAATACATATTTGAACATTTTATTGCTCAGTGATTTCTTAAGAAAGCAAAAATGACGACGTACTTATACATTATCCATTTATGCTACGGAGATGACATGCGTGATACATCGATAGCAGTAATGAAAACGTTATGGGTGGTCCTGATAGATAGCATTCATTTCTCGCTTTGTGCTCAATAGCTACTCTGTTGTAGAATTCAACTTCGTGGGTGGTCTTGTGTAGCAACATTTCCAAATGCTCGAGCAAAAACCTACGGTATATGGTTCGGACTATTAAAGGTTTTCATTCATTCACTGTTTGTTAGCGCTATGATGAATTTTATCGGTGGTTAACATCGTTTGTTTTACGATTGCTCGAATCATCTGGATTGTAGGCAGAAATATTAGGTCCTTTTTTTATACGTAGCATTAGTTCCTATCTTATTATCTTCCAATCATTTTTGATTTTAGCTGCTAGCTTTCATAAAAATTATTCTCGAGATGTTTTTGGTTGCTGCAATATGGCAATCAGATTACAATGAGATGAAGGATTTTTCCGGATTTGAAATGGTTTCATTCAAATTGATCAAGATATTTCTGTTCAGAACAAATAGCAGAAGAGTTTTAGCATTCATATAAACGTTATTCTCTTATGATTAACTTGGCCAAAATGTTGTTACTCTAGTAGTCATGATGAATCTAGGGTCTCTGATTTGGACAAATTTCAAGCTATTTAATCCTCAGTAAATACCACTCTCATCAAACATAATATAGGGTTTATCTATGTTAAATGCTGAAAATATGAAATATTAAAATGATGATTAAAGTAAGATGAAATTGAAGGCACAGAATTTCAAACTATATAATTTACTGTTCAAGTCGATGCGGTATGAGAATTCAGTCTAATGAAATATTTCCATTCTTAAAGGAACAATAAGAAGTCAATTATTGGCAAAATAAAAATTATTATTGAAATTCAAAATTGGGAAATCCTTACAATAGAATTTAAATAGAAAGGAGTGAGGTGTGAGTTATCTGTAATCCTTCAATTATCTATATTAATTAACGAAATACGATTTCTATTCAATCAAATTACATGCTGTCTTATCATCCTACAAATTGTTTAAATAATCACTCTAATAGTCGTTTTCATTGTTATTATTATTGTCGAAAATTGTTTTCATTGTTATTATCAAGTCATTTGTTATTTTGAGTATCAACAATGTTGAGAACGAAGAAATGTGAACTTTCGATTACTTTGATCACCAAATAATTTGAAAATTTTTGAATCAATATGTGAGGTACATATTGAAAGAATTGTTAGACACCACTACATCATCTTTCCATTATTCAAGAATTTCTTCTTCTTTGTTCGATCCGATCTGATCAATCTTCATTCCACTATGATAGCATTGTCTTCTACTGAAAGGAATTTTTCTGTTGCAAAGTTTCCTCTCCTTTTTCACTGTATCGCTCTCAACCTCAGATAACATACGTGATGGCACTAATGAAATTTAGCCCATAACATGCTTGTCATAACATAAATCTTTAAAACATAAAAAAAAATTTGGAATCGATTAAAATAAACTAATGTTGAAGATCATCTTTAGAGATCAGTGATCAATTATTCTAAAAGATTCAACGTTATGCTTCACGTAGTTCAAAAAACCATACTGAAAAAAAATGGCATCTTAGTCAGGATTTTGAAAACATTTCATTAAATATAGTTATTTAAAAGTTGCATAAAATTATTACAAGAGGTGCATGTACCAAACATAATGCAAGAATTTGATGTCCTACGAGTGTTGTCATTCACATTAGGAATTTAAATCTAATTACTATTTATTTATCAGATGCTTTGCGTTGATAGCAACCTTTTGCTTTAAAAGATGAAATGAGTAAAATCCAAAATAATCTAATGATATTTCATCATATTTTCATGCTAATGAGAATAAATGCTTCATTGATTAAAAGGAAAAAGGATTCTGTAATCGAGTTATCTAATATCATGAAACATGAAGAACACGTAGTTCAGTTCAATTCAGCTAACTGTTTGCTAAATTTCTTCATCAATTCTACATTTAAATAAACTGGGCATTTAAATCAAATGCATTATTGAAGAAATATTTTCAGTCATTTACTGTTTCGCAGATTGTCCGACGAAGTTGTTGAAATGAAGGTGCAATTTAAATTTTCTGAAATAATTCATTTCAAACATTAATATTTCTATATTGAAGATTTTTTTTTTGTGAAGAAGCTTTAACTTTTTTGATTATTCACATGTATTAAATTTGTAAATAAAGGTGAAGGTATGATATATTGATGAAATATATTTTTATCGCTGAAGTGCAAAATCGTTATCATTGAATCATCGTGAATGATAAGCATCAACATTTTTCTAATCAAAAAAAAACTAATATTTATGTGCTTCTTGTCGTCATTGTGCAATTTAACACCAATAAATCTGTTGTTCGGTTTTCACCAATGCTGCAGCTTTAATTCAAATGCAAATTTAAGTGGTAGTTATTTAAAACAGAATTGGGAGCAGAGCCATCTTTTCAATAGAATCCCGTATATTCTTGAAAAAGAAGTACAACAAATAATTTTATGCTATGAAATATTCCATCGAGAATTGCAACTTTTTTATTACGAAATAAAAAATTTCGATTTTCGGAGAGGCGGGAGACAAAAATTTTGGCGAGAATTTAAATATTAGTAGCTTTTTTTCCGTTCAATTTTTTTTGATCATTTTTCATTATATGTTTAAGTGTTATGTATTAATGGCTATCAAATATAAACAAAATTATAAAAGTTATAATAGAGATTAATGCCTTATTTAACAACAAACCAAATCCTAATTGGTTAATAGTCTCATAAACATGAGATTAATGATATTGTTAATAGCGAAACTGACATTTATGTTTTTTTCTATCCAATATTTTAACATCATTAAATAATTCTTTATTTTTGTGATATGAAATTTTTTGCACGAGATAATTCCAAATGGATCGATAAAGTTTTTAGATTAATGTGATCTATTGTTGAATCTGTTTGCAGTTCTATCAATTACAGTATTTCTATACATTTTCATATAACTAATTATGCATTTTGTAGCAAAGAAAAGTTTTATGAATAATTAAAAAATTTAAAGAAGAGGGAAAAAATATCGACTTATTGATAAATACATTCATATTTCCAAAAAAAAAAGAAAAAAATTTTAGTTTCAATTTTTTTGCATATATAAAAATAAGATTTAATTTCTATAAGAAATTTAAACTACAAAAAATGTCCTGTTATTGTCAAAATACACAATTTTGTTACATTTATTTGATAAAAATAATCATAATTTTTTAATTTGTAGGCATAAAATACACCATAAATGTTTCATTTTGAATATTGACAATGATAATTTATATAGATAAAGTATCGGTGAGTGATTAAAAAAAAAAAACGAAAACACTTCAATTACATTAATTGAATCGCTTATTAACAATGCTATATGTCAGAATGAAGCTGCAATTGCATTTGTCTTCCAACTAGCGCTTGTAATGTTGCTGTGAACAATATCGATGGATCGATTAAACAAATATTGAAATTGAATAAATGAAATATTGAATATGCAAGCATATATGAGTATTTATCGATCAGCAATGCAATTTACTTCCTATTATTTCCTCCTTCTACTGATTGCATGCAATTTAATAATGGATAACGGGTATGTATTATCAGTGAATATGATTGTATAATTTTATTCGAATTACAATCTTCTCGTGTAAATGAATAAGGCATTAAGATTGTTTTTATACAATGCAAAAAAACATATTTTGTTTCAAGTTTTATTTAAATTTATTGGGTAAACTTTTTTTTTGGGGGTAAAATTTATTCTTTTCTTTAAAAAAAAAGAATGTACATAAGTAAAATTACAAAAAACTGCAATATTTTAACATTTGATAAATTTCATTTAGTATTTAAAATGTTTCGACTGGATTATCTTTCTATAATTTGGTGAAAAATTTGACAATAGCTTTTGATTTGCAGTAAAATTTTTTATTTGAATGTTAATTTTTAAGTTTTTTTTTTCTTTTCTTCCAAATAAACCATTTTTAATTTGCCTATAATAGTTCAGTGCTGTCATTTAAAACACTGGAATTTACATGTAATAGATTAATTTGTTACGTATTAATTTGTTTTGGCTACAATTTATCCTTTTTCAGACAGTCTCTGCTACCAGAAGTCAGGTTAATACTTATTGTATTCAAAATTTTTGAATAAACATAATGATTTATAAGTTGAAAAATAATTTATCAATCGATATTTATCCATTTACGATCCATACAATTATTGTATCAGGTGACAATTGTATTCGTTTCATACTCTATAACGACAGTGCTTTTTTTTTTTTCTTTTTTTAATATTGCTTTCATGGAAAATATTATTCATATAAGATATAAACTTCACATTTAGTCCAGTTTGAGTAAAATTTAAAATTAGGCAAATTAACTTCACATATTTAGGAATCTTTCCGGAGATAAAGCAACTATTGGTAATAATGAAACAAATGAAGATGTCTTACGATTAATTACTATTCCTATACTGAATGGATATGCGATACGTAAAGTGAAAGCGTTTAACGATCGGATTTATCTTCCGCGATATGGACGTAATTACTGGCTGGGAACAAAATATTACCATATGGTATTATTGTATTTGGTTTTCAAAAAATTTCATATTTTCAACAATGAAACATTTTTCCTTATATCTGAGAAATAACTATATTCTTTCCATACAGTATTTTATTTTAGGATAATTTCAATTATTTACCAACACGTGATACCTGTTTGTATCGTATGGATTCAAATGAACGAAAAAATTTGGAATACGTAGATGGATCTCCCATATATGATATTATTTATCAGTAAGAATTTATAAAATTTATATCATAATTTAATATTATGGTTAAAAGAATAAAATAAAAATTTTTACTGAAAATTATTCTAATTTATAGCGGATAATTGATTCACTGAAGAATATTCTTGTTTATCCTTAGTTTGAAAATTTTAAATATAGAATTAAATTTATTTAGATGTCAACGATATGTTCAATATTGTTGCGGATTAACTTGCTGTTTGAATGAATTCAGCAAAACTTAACATGAGTGAAGTTTTCGATTCACGGAATACATCGTTAACTTTTCAAAATCAGTTGCATATTTTTTTATTTCTACTTCTTGCACTTCTTTACTTACATATTTAAGATAAAGAGTTCGACGTAATAATCAAAAAAAAAAAAACTTTCCTAAATCTTTGATCTCAATTTTCCAGAAAAACCTGAAATTTCTGAAAAATTGAGGAATTGAAATTTAACCTTAAAACATTTACTTTGCTAATGGATATGCAGTCGGCATAAAAGCATGAAAAAAAGAAATGCATTCAATTACAGATTTCCAATTTTCTCCTTCTTTATTAATTATGAGGAAAAATGGCAGTTTCAAATAAACTTCCCAGACAATTTAATGCTTAATAAATAGGTCCTAGGATTTTCGTAAGAATAAAGTAATTTTTTATATTTTGATATTTTTATTCCTATAATTGTTATGTATTTCTTTTGCATGAATTGCTATGTAATTCCATTTTCAAAATTCAATTTTAATCCAGTCATTTGCATTAAAAATTTAACTCTCTGATATATGCGTTATGCGATTGCACGGAGGTTTAATAATGTATCGATAATGTTGTAAGTTGATTTAAAGGACTGTTTCAAATTCAAGTTTTCAAAGATTAAGAAACTATCATGTATATATGGATATTAGAAATATCTAATAATTAAAATTTTTAATGATAACAAGCAACTTTTGAATTTAAACAATTTATTTCTTTGCCAGTTATGTCACAATTTCTGTGGGCAGAAGAAATATCTTTTATTTACATTCTCTATTCTTTTGCTATGTGCTTGTGTATTAATTACTAATATTAACAAAGAATCTAAACAAAAATAATTTAAGCAGTCGAAAGTTATAATAAACGTACTTGGAATTTGGGAATCTTTAAGCTCCTCTTAAGACTAAAAATAATAACATTGTTATTTGAAAGTAATAGTAATTAAATTACAAAATTTAGTTTATGAATTTACAAAATAAAAATTTGAATTTCAGTCACATCAACCGAAAAGCAGATGCCATAATTAAATTCAAAAACAAATCTTTATAGATGTAAATGATGAAATAATGAAATTTGTCGTCAAAATTAGGTCTGATAGTCGTAAAATCTTTGTATTGTTTATTTTATTTCTGAAACAAATTTATTAAATAATAGTAGCCCTTATACTCTACAATAAACTCAAGTGCACAGAACTTACACTGAATTATTAGTTCGGATAGTACTATCAAATTTTGAATGTTATCTGAAGTAATAATATTTTCCCATTCATTTTTGCTGCATGCATCACTCTTATGGATGATAAATGGAGCAAATTAGCGGAAAGGAGGCACAAAGTGAACGAATTAATTTGAAACTTTAAAGCTTCTGTGATATCAAAGAACTAGATTTCAGATACTGGTTGTTTTCTTAGTGAGAGGATGAAGGTGATGTTATCAAAAATAGAATTACGACAAAATGAAATGTGTACGAATAGAAATGAAAGAGAGAAGAAGGTGAACGAAGAAAAGGAGGAATATATTTGATACAATCCGTCTTTGTTTATGGGTGGTTTTAAAAAAGTAGGCCATTGTTTGTGACCTAAATGATTTTAAAGTTGATTGAAAATCGTAGTTGATTAATGCCTGTTTTGTCTTGCCTTGTCGGTTATGTACCGGCAGATAATCAGTAAACTTATCTTATTCAACGTTATTATATGCTTGGTATACTCTAAAGGTATCTTTGTCTTTTTTTTTAAACAAAATATTCAAATTAAATAAGACAATTTGGCACCAATAATTTCATTTTTATCAGTTTTAACAAATCAAATTTGACATACCTTTGTCAATTTGGTTATAAAAAGTATGCAATGTTTTGAAGCCAATAATATTTGGATATGTTCTACCTTTTTATTTTATTGGAATAAAGGGACATTTTAACTTAATTGGAAATGTTTATTAAATATACTTATGATTTTTCATCTGAGATTATTTACGACAAGTTCTTAACTTTTAATAATTACTTGCTCGTCATCTCTACCAGCGTTTGTAACATTTCGTTATTCTTCCTGAATAAAGGGATAGACTTTTGCAATCCATAAGATTATCTTCTGATTTCTTCATCACAGAAACGGAATCATCGTGAAGGATGTCCCAGATGTACTCGATTTCGGGACATCTAAAACTGTGTCAAAAAGAAAAATTAATGCAAAAATGGCTCCTAAATTTTGAATTCTTAGAATTAAATTTCTTTGCTCAATTTGGGAAATTCATCAATGAAATCCATAATTCTAAATAAAATTCTGCAAAGCTCTATGCTCTTTTAACCTTCTCTTGAAGCAAAAAAAAAAAACCATTCGAAGCTTACATTACAATGCCGAAACACATTTCAATACTTGAAAATTCTATTGAAGTCATTCTAACTGCAGAATATGCCAAATTATACTGTCCGAATTCCCAATCGCCTGAAGTGGACAATAATGGTGCCATAAAGCAATGTTTGCCAGGTTGATTTCTATGTTTTTATTTAATTTCGCGAAATCGCTGTTATATTCGTTGCTAATTATTTTAACTGTTTCTACCAATTCTAATACCTCATTTTTCTTTTATAGTTAAAACCATTTGAAATCAGAAATTTTGACTAAATTGCTCGAAATTTCGATATCGCAGTCGATTTAATAATTCATGCAATATTTCAGGACGCGAAGAATTATGTGGACCAGGATATTCCTGCTATTTTTCGGGAACAAATTATCAATGTTGTCCAACTGAGGAAGAAATTAATTTGGATTCCATTCTTGAATGCCCCTCACCTAGTATTACAATACTTACAGATGCTGGCTTACCCCTCATTTGCACTCCCAGTCTTCACGACTGCCCACAGGTGCTTCCTATGAGCCATATCATGAGAGATCTGTGTTAAGCCTAAATTACTCACTTACGGATCATTTTTTTTTATTCTTCATGAGAATCCTACTACTTTAAATTCTCCACTTCCTTCACTATCTATTTGAAAATTAGTTTTTAACACTAAACTATATTTGCACATATTGAAATCTAATTAGTAAATTGGGAAATTGATTTTTAGAGTTCTATGCAATGTCTTAACGTCGGGAAGCATTCAATATGTTGTGAAGGATTAGCATCCATCAACGAAGAATCTCATCATGCTCTTTTATCAAGGGAATTAAATTCTCCGGATGAGACAATTCTGTCAACTGCATTGAGTAACGAACTTTTCAATGTGCCAAATTTAGAATGCCCGGAACCTGCCTTCACCATACTTGATGGCAATGGAGATCCGGTATCATGCAGTGAGGAAGACTGTGCTCATCAAGTAATGTCTTTGTAACATTTGAAAGAAATTTAAAAAAATAAAAATCGATATATGTCTGACACAGCTCTGTATAATCTTCCTCACAAGCAGTAGCTATCGTTGTGTCATGGAGAACCGTAATGCACAAATTAAAACAATTAAAAGCCTAGAATAAGTCAAAGAATTCATTCATATGTTCAAAATTGGCATTTCATTAACATTAAAAATGGATACCATAAAGATAAACCTCGATAGATTGATATCACGCAAAGTATTCACTTATACTGTATAATTCACGCCAAAATATATTCTGTTCTATTTTTAATTTTCATAACTTTGCTTCAGGCAGGACGTTTTTGCTACAAACCGCAGAATACACCAATATGCTGTGAAGGTGAAGAAAGGACAATTGATGATGATGCTCTGATTAAGAAAATCTTACACGGAAATAAGCACCAGAAAGAAGGAAACATCGGATGGAGTGTGCTAAAATATACACCATTAACAACCGCTCAGCGTCAGCTGCAGCAGAATAAGCAATCACAACAAAACGACAATCGTTTAGGATTTGACGGATCAAATGTCGTTAGATCATTAATTCTCGATGGAAGCGCTTCTGAAGTAGTTACTTCGTTCAAGTTTATATGAATTCAGTGATATATCCTTTTCCTTTTTTCATTCACACATAAATGGTAACCAATTCATACACTGTATAATTCATCCTACAAGACAAATATTTTTAAATTCAATAACACAGAATATTGATATTTCCAACTTTTGCAAATTGTGCACAATTGGAGATTACAAATATGCTGTAAAACATTCTAAACGAAATGAAAGAAAAAAAATTGTTCATTGACAAATTTGCAATGCGAAAGTTTTATAGGCAAACCAAACTAATTTGGAGTCAAATACGAATGGATTAGTGAGGAATACTGGAGATCAACAATCAACTGTACTTGCTAATGCGCAGACATTACAGACGACTACTACTACTTCGACTACAACTACAACCACAACTACAGCAATAAGTACTACCACAACAACAACAACAGTAATCACTTCAACAACACCAGAATCAAATGTGAGTTATATTTAAAGTAAATAAATGAATTTCTTTTGACAGTTTTAGCTTGTCTTTAGTGAAATGAAAATATTTGTCATGTTAGAAGTTGCTTTATAACGAAAATGCTGCAAGGATGAATAATACATATTCATATTAAGTTGCTAGAAAATGGCATCATAGAGATCATCAACAAATGAAGTGGAGATATTTTTAACAAGGACAAACATTACCAATGGAAGTTCAACTCCTTCCACATTTTTGTAGAAAAAAATTTAGCATCAAAGCTTGCCAACGTTACCTGGAGAACCCCAGGAAGATAAAATTGAAACAATTCGATATAAGCCGCACAATGCCGGAGGATATGCTATTTCACAAGCATTTTCATCAAAAGTTCGTCGCGCACCAAATGATTTGCGGGCTTTGGCACGAGAATATCTTCTCGAACATATCCGACGTGGATGGCCTTATAGTGATGGATTTTACAGAACTCACGGTAAGCTTTATACAATTCGAATTTGTAAGAATTTAGAAAAAAAATTTGGACAGATTCCTTTTGCTGTGCTCCTTGCATTTTATTTAATACTGAGTTTGCAAGGAAAAAGCATTAGAGTCTCAGGACTCATATGCAAGGGTAAACTTTTTTTTTTAAAAAAAAACTATCAGACCAGGTACTGCAAGTGCTGGGAGAACCACCAAAAAAAGTAAGTAAAATATCCATTCTTACAATAGCCTTCGATTGACTGATTCAGTACTTTTAAATAAATCAATATTGCAAAAGTGGTATGCAATTGAAAAAATCTCACACCATAAAAATGTATATTTGCAGCAGAATTTGAATCTCAGCCTGGCCAAGAAAATGAAATTATCTTCCATAAACAAACTTGAAGAGTGGTTGACACTTATCATTATTTTGTCACAGTTGTTTTATAGTTTGTTGTAATAAATTTTATTCCTTCCTTTGTCTCAGTACTTCAGCAATAGTAAAAAAAAAACCTTTCTATCAGAACGAATCCCAAGATATGTCATGGATCAGCATGTGGCTAGGGTTTTGAAGAATTAAAAAACTATCGTAAGCAAAATCACCGGCGATTTTTAAATAATAGTAAAAGTTATTTACAGTCTATCGTGTATCGTCTTAAATGATTTAATATCGAGATTAGTGGATATACAAATTTGGGAACAAATAACAATGTGCTTTTATGTTTTCATATATTATCATTTTCAAAGCTAGAAGACAAGCAGTGATCTTGTCAATACGATCAATTTGATTTGACGAATCAAATGTCGTTCAAATTGATCGTATTGACAAGATCACATGGTAGGAATTCATCACTGCATGAAAATCCATGTTTACTTCCTTTCCAATAATGTTCAACATTTAACGCCTGAACGTGTTTGGAAGTTGAGGATGCAAAAGCACTGCAGATATTTATGTATTTTAAGCAAAACACTGCAAAGAATCAAAAAGCAAATCCAAAAATAACCTGAATCTTTGAATGCTTCACTAGCAGAAAAATCGGTTCACATCTACATCCTCCAAGATTTGGCTGTTATGCCACCGTCAAGAGCTGAATACAATATCTGCATGAACATCACTATTCTTTTGCATTAAATAACTGCTCCATGATTCATCGTGTGAACCAGAAAATAATTGACGCTCAAACTAAATGCTGTCCTGGCAGAATGATTCAATCTAATTTCAAATATGCGGAAAGCAATGTGATAATGATGGAATGTATGGAAATCAAGTCTTAATCCACTGTATTATTCCATCCCATTTAATATAAATTAATCATTCTATTAGTGTCTGTTTCTCTTAACATCTCGAATATCATTTAACCATCTATCATGTCAACTATTTACTACTAACAAACTGTAATTTTTTTCTCAGTCAATACCACGGGTTAGACGTTCCCATTTATGTATCATAAGCCAAGCAAGTTTTTTTTTACTACGACAGTTTTCAATTTATTCCATAGCCAAGCTTAAACACATTCTGAATGAAATTAATGTGGACACGTGTAGCCGCAGAGAAACGTCTACCCCCGTTGCCACGAAAGACGTTAATACCCCTTAAGGAAAACGTAAATCCGGAAGACCCCGATACGTCCACCATTGTCCACCATGCAACGGTCATAATGCAACAGCACGTCACAAACTATTTTAGCCATTCGTTAAGCTGTTTGACTCGTATCGTGCTTACTCGCAAGTTTTGTAAGTGTAATGATGTTTTTTTTTTTCTTAAAGCTATCCGTCACGACTACTCTATTGATGTAGTCGTTGTGGAAGTTTCATTTCCTGAAAACATGTATGCGAAACGTTTTGTAAAGATGAGATTATACACCATGCAAGTATCACTTACAAAACATTTATGTTCCGTTCCATTTCTTTCTATTTCTTCCTTTTATTTTATCGTTTCCGTCTACGAAAGTTTTAACGTATCATGTAAATTCAACCCATTTTTATATAATGCGTGCTGAACTATCTATGATATGGTATGCTCAAAGAATTTAAATTAATTATATTTGCTTCGAAATGGTATCACATGTTTACATCATAATATTGCCAAAAATTTTCGCTGATTTTATTCTAGAATTGGGTACAAGAAGTTCGAAGCATCAAATAATGGGTAATTCTGGGAGCAAAATTAATTTTCGCAAAGCAGTAATCGAGCTTACAACGAAAAAATCAAAGGTGGAAGAAGATGCATTTTGGGAAGAGTTATGGGCTTCCAATATAAACAGTGCTGCAGATGTTTTTGCATTGATCACAGCAGATGATGTTAGTTTGATTATTTCTAAAATTATTTGATTATTAAAGATTGGCGGTAATTTCTAGTAATTATGTATTTGAATAAGTCTTCCAGAAAAGATTTGATCACTATGATGAGAGAAATTAGATGATGTATTTCTCCAAAATAAATCTTTAATTGTCCTGATTTGAGGATATTTTCAGGTCCGTTCATTGCGTGATAATTCTCCAAACAATCTGGCAACCCTGTGTTATAAAACTGTGGATCGAATAACGGTAGCCTGTAACTCCCCATCAACCATATCATCAACAAAAGTATTTTAGATCACTTTGTTTGTTCTTAAATTTGATCAGAAAATAAAGTCATCTATCACTACGTAATAATTTTGGATCCTTTAAGTATTCTAAGTGGTTACCCTAAAGATTTCTTTACTTTTTATGGCTTTATGAAGTTCACTGAAAATTTCGGCCAAGTCAAATTTATGCTGCCGATCCGAATTATAAAAAAGTTTGGACTTAATTATGAAGTTTTTTGTTCCGAGAGTACAAAATCTGTTACTAGGTGCTGAATTGTATACGACTTCTAACAAGAATTTGTCCATATATATTCGAAGATTCGGATTGGAAAAGTTTTTTTTGGTCATTACCACCGGCAGAAGAAAACGAGCAGTTTCCCCATCAGCCATTAGCATGCACACTGATATCTGCGCTTACCGATCTACTCTTTTGTCCCGAATTCACTGTTTCATCTCGAAGAAGCCATCCGGTACTTTGCATAATAAATATTTTTAATGAAAAAAATCACCAAATATAATGACCATGAAGGATTTGTTTATCCTTCACTATCATGTAAGAATATTTAAGCCAGCATTGATTTTTTTGGTAGTTTCACAAACTATTTTGTGTTTATTCCCACATTTTGATGGCAAAATTAACAAATATGAAATCGAGAAATTGAAACTGCATCACTGACATCGTTTTAATTTTTCAGGAAGGCTCAGACGATTTAGGTGCTATTGACAGCTGCGAATATATATGGGAGGCTGGTGTTGGTTTTGCGACAAAACCACCGCAAACAGCAGAGCATGATCAGCGACGGACCGAAATTCTCAAGCTTTTACTAACATGCTTTTCAGAAGTCATTTATGTTCCAGTTATTGGTGAGGTTTAAGTCAGAACTGTTTGATTCGATGAACTTGGTACTACACAGTTATAATGAATAGAAGGATGTATTTGTTGTCACCATTCAACTTCAGAAATTATCAAGTTTGTCGAAGTTACAACTAATAATATATCGAAGGCTTCTAAAGCAGACTTGAATTACTGTCTTAATTTCAGATGAAAACAGGATGAGATGGATAGCGAGATTTACATCTGCAGAAAATCGTCATGTTCTACCGCTTTTTACTTCCCTGCTTAACGTAGTTTGTGCATATGATCCGATCGGTTATGGCGTACCTTATAATTATTTATTGTTTACGGACAGCAGAGAACCGCTTATGCAGATTGCATTACAAGTGCTTATTGTGTGCCTGGATAGTGAAGCACAATCATCCGATAAGGTAAATAAATGTCTCTTTGAAAATTTTTGAAAGTTAACAGTTCAAAACACAGTTTGTATACAGGAACTAATTTCAGAAAAACGAGTATGCTGACAATTTTTTCATTAATTATTTATCAAGGATTCATCGCGAGGAAGATTTTGAATTCATGTTGAAAGGCATGACTCGCTTATTGACAAATCCATTAGTTGCAACCTACCTGCCGGGTTCTACTAAAAAAATAACATGCCATCAGGAGCTCCTCGTTTTGCTCTGGAAATGCTGTGAATACAATCAGGTAATTATTTTTGTCTTTCTTTCTCTGACAAATATGGGAATCATAATTTTATGCACACGTTCATAATTCTACATCAGTATTTTGAAGACACGGGTTTTCAGAAATTCATGTTTTATTTATTGAAAACAAGTGATGTTCTGGAAGTGCTTGTTCCGATATTATTTCACATTAGCGCTTCTCGCAATGATCCAGGTATAAAAAAATGGAATATTTCTGAAATTAATTATTATGTTAAAGCTTTTGGAGAAGCAATTAGATACATCTCTTATATTTTTACTAAACATGGTTTGCAGCTCGTGTTGGTTTGATACATATGGGTGTTTTCATTATTCTATTGTTAAGTGGTGAACGAAACTTTGGTGTACGTTTAAATAAACCATACACTCCACGAGCAGCTATCGACGTGCAATCATTTACTGGAACGCATGCAGATTTGCTTATTCTTGTATGTTATTAGGGTTTATAAATCACTTCCACCCTCACTTGCAGTAACTTGGACTACCGATTTTTTCCCGTTACAAGAGTCATATTAATACAGGGTCTTCTGTTCTTCAGTACACCATTTCAATAATATCAAAGTGTTACTGCATATGCATATATAAAGATGCATGCAGACAGGTTGCAAACTGTACAAATATCCAGTATATTTATATGAAAAGTGGGCTGTTGCAGGTGTTCCACAAGTTGATAACCACGGGCAATCACCGATTACAGTCACTTTTCGATTGCCTTTTAACAATTATTGTAAACGGTTTGTTTTCTAATACATTGTTAAACGAGTATTTAAAATAATAATAAATGTGATAAATATCGGAACAATGAAATAATGAATAAGGTAATCGAGATAATAAAGTGATGATTGATATAATGAGGTAGATGACAAGTCTCTTGCAGTTTGCGTAAATTATGAGTTGCATGGATCAGCTCTACTTACTATTTTGTTTAATGTATCGAGTATTCTATTATTTACTGATGACAGAATCTGAACACATTATGGAGCCTGAACTTTAACGTTTCAGCCTCCTAGCTGTTTGCTTTGCTTAGCTTTTTGCTAGGTTGCAAAGTTCTCATTAGTAATGAAGTTTTAATAGCTATGTTTTTTGCAGTGTCACCATATTTGAAGTCTATTTCGATGGTTGCAGCTAATAAGCTTATTCATCTTATTGAGGCTTTTTCAACTCCCTGGTTTTTGTTTTCATCACCGACGAATCATCTTCTTATCTTTTTCCTTCTTGAAGTTCTCAATAATATTATTCAATACCAGTTCGATGGTACTGTTTAAATATAACTTTTCTTCATTCTGAAGGTTTTGTTTATAAATAGTGCAAGAATTTTGCTGCTGACAAAACTCTTCTTACGTGTGATAGGTTTCGGAAACATTTTGATCAAATCAATAAGAATGCTGCGTCTGTTAGTAGCATACACCTAAGTATTGATTAGTTCTAACTGGTATATATTCAGGAAATTCAAATTTGGTGTATACTATTATTCGAAAACGTCAAGTATTTTATCAGCTGGCAAATCTTTCTTCTGATTCAGCGTATATCATGAAAATGCTACAGGGGCGCAAAGGACGTAAAAGTGGTGTGGT